>JAUYWG010000051.1:3519054-3535720 GCA_034779775.1 Enteromius afrohamiltoni
GTGCTGTCTCATTCATTCATTCACTCTTTTGCACGCAAAAGATTCAATAAAAATCCTTAAATCTCTCTCAAGTCTCCTCCTCCTTGTTCCGAGCGTTACAGAATCAATGATCATTTAAAGGTGTTCACCAGCTGGAGCAAAGCTTTCCAGAAAGTTCACCTTGGTCACTACAAAAAATATACTGTATATATTTTATTTATTTATTTTCAAAATGATTTTTTTTTTTTTTTATAGACAAAATAGTTTAATTATTACATTATGTTTATAAATATTTTATTTTATTATTATTTTATATTGTTATTTTTAAATTATTTTATCATTAAACATGAGCTCCTGAAAACACCAACCAAGATGTTTGTCCTCTTTGGAAAAATTGTGTATTTTTTTATACTATTATAATTAATTACATTATATTTATAACTATGTATAACTTCAGGACTATGTATATTATAGTGGAAGCATTATTAGGTTGCAGTCTTCATGTCATGTTGTAGCGATGGGTCACTAGGTTTTGGAAGTCCTGTATTTTTGGATTTCTGTCAAGCATGACTGCTACTGAAACATAGGGACAATGTGTGCCTTGTTCTTGGGGCAGCTCTATTATTTGTATTTATATTGTTTACATTACTCTCTAAACTTTGAATGTATTAATTAAAAAAGGCTTTGCCACCCCCTAGTATGGTTGAATAGCATGGCCTACTTGGCTCAGCTTTCACTACCCACTCAAGGTTGATACTTTTTATCTCCTTAACACAGAAACCTCATTACCTTTACGTTTGAAAAGAAGCACTATCTGCTTGGTGATCGATAAAACAGACGGAGTTTCCTGGTTTTAAGTGCCCAGTTCTGTGTTAACATAAAGTCAAAATAAATGAAAAGCTATTTGCATTTTAAATAAAACTTACAATCACAGGAAATATACATTTTAGTATTTGATGCACATATGACCTTGTTGGCTGGGTGCTGTCAACGGTATGTTGAGAGATGAACCCCAAAGATTAATTATTATAAACCAAACACTTGGTCTCAGGGGTGTCATCAATGGACATCTAGTAGCAGTTTTTCTTGCCTCTTTAGATTTGGTGTGTGCTTCATTTGCTGTGTAAAGATGGCTTTATAACCCATTCTGACAGACCCACAAGAAACATGAAAGTTACGTGATAAGACTCAACAGAGAAATTAAAGAACTGAACTGGTTGGATCTTAAGAAAGAAGTTTCTGAATTTCAGTAACAGAATGTGCATATCTTAAAAGAAAATGCCACTCTTTGGTTATCAAATTCCATAGCAGTTCATGCTGAAGACTTAAATGTCAACTTTTTGGGTCATATGATGTTGCTAAAAGTAATATTATTTTATGTATTTGTTTATGTATTTATGTATTTGGTTATGTATCCTGTTGTAGCGATGGGTCACTAGGTTTTGGAAGTCCTGTATTTTTGGATTTCTGTCAAGCATGACTGCTATTGAAACATAGGGACAATGTGTGCCTTGTTCTTGGGGCAGCTCTATTATTTGTATTTATATTGTTTACATTACTCTCTAAACTTTGAATGTATTAATTAAAAAAGGCTTTGCCACCCCCTAGTATGGTTGAATAGCATGGCCTACTTGGCTCAGCTTTCACTACCCACTCAAGGTTGATACTTTTTATCTCCTTAACACAGAAACCTCATTACCTTTACGTTTGAAAAGAAGCACTATCTGCTTGGTGATCGATAAAACAGACGGAGTTTCCTGGTTTTAAGTGCCCAGTTCTGTGTTAACATAAAGTCAAAATAAATGAAAAGCTATTTGCATTTTAAATAAAACTTACAATCACAGGAAATATACATTTTAGTATTTGATGCACATATGACCTTGTTGGCTGGGTGCTGTCAACGGTATGTTGAGAGATGAACCCCAAAGATTAATTATTATAAACCAAACACTTGGTCTCAGGGGTGTCATCAATGGACATCTAGTAGCAGTTTTTCTTGCCTCTTTAGATTTGGTGTGTGCTTCATTTGCTGTGTAAAGATGGCTTTATAACCCATTCTGACAGACCCACAAGAAACATGAAAGTTACGTGATAAGACTCAACAGAGAAATTAAAGAACTGAACTGGCTGGATCTTAAGAAAGAAGTTTCTTAAATTCAGTATAAGAACGTGCATATCTTAAAAAGTTCTCAAATATTTACTAAGGAAATGCCATTCCATAGCAGTTCATGCTGAAGACCTAAATGTCAACTTTTTGGGTCATATGCTGTTGCTAAAAGTAACATTATTTTATGTATTTGGTGTAATGCAAAAGGCGCAAAAACACATTATTTTCCACATATTGTACATTATTGTTTCTTCTTTAAGCCTTGTCTTCCTAAAACAGGTCAATTTGTGCAAAGCTCAACATTCTAAAAAAGCAAGGTGTGCTCTGTTGCCAGTTATTCAGTTGTTATTTGTGCAATACCGCAAGCATCTGATGGAAATGTTACAGCCCTTCCTATAAGGTGATGTTGTATTCCGGCGCTATGACATTAAAGCAATAAAACACATTTTAAACAAGGCATTTGTTGTATCCAGTGGAGACAGGTAATTACTGATTATAATGACTCAGTACTGTCTTTTTACGTGTTGCATTGCATAACATTTTAACATGTAAATAGTTTTTACTTTATTTTGTTGTTCTTGTGCAGTAGATAAATAACAGAATTTTATTTATTTTATTTTTTTTAAAGAATAAACACATTTTTTTAAAGGAATAAGATCATTCCATTTTGCAGGAGTCCCTCAAATAATTACATTCTCAGCAACCTGCACTAACATGATCACCTTACACCCCACACGCGTATTCACCCATCAAATATTGCATTAAACACACTCTAATATTTGTGTTGAACTGTTCTGGAACAGTGTTGGAAACACAACTTAACACTGATTTCTAGTTGTGTCCTCTTTTGGAAGCACAAACAAAGTAGTTTCACTTTCAAGAGCAGGCAAATGATCACCGTCCATCACAAAATCTGTAGTATTCTATGTTACCTTTCATACTGCCACTTCTGGGTCTGTGCATTTAACAACCTTACTTGTTTTCATGCTCTACAGAAACAACTGACAGCATAATCACTTCATCTTAATATCAGCCAAACTCTTGGCCACTGCTTCAAAAACTTTATCTTTATCTTTATCTAAAAGAAATTATCTTTGTTTTTTTTTTACTGATTTGACAGTCTGATTTGTTATGCTATTTAGGAAGTACTTTATACCAGCCCATGTTTTCTATTTACTTTCCCACATTTAAGGCCAGTCCGTGGGTTTGCTGGACCCTATGGAAAATTGAAATTTTTAGTTTTTGGCAAATCGCATAAATAGTGCTTCTGTGTGGTAAAGTATTACAACTATGAACAGACATATAACTCAATTAAAGTGAAAAGTACAAACTAGAGATGCTGCCGTTTAAAAGTTATAGCCACGTGGGTCTAAATGTTTGTTTTTGTCACGCCAGAGGCATTGCCTTGTGTTTATGTTTTTCTGTTTAGGTGCTGTATGTATGTTTTCAATTGTGTCATGTGCCCCGTTCTTTGTTTACATACCTCTTCCTTGTGTCTTTGCCTTGTTTGTATCTCCGCCCCTTTTCATTAGTGTGTCACCCTCTGCCAGCCATGTTTTACCCAGGTGTGTTTAATTAGTCTTTGTATAAACTCCCCTGGTCTTGTATGCTTGTAATGTGTGCATCTCAGCGGACTACAGTTTGCATCTACAACCCCAGAAGCAGCCGAGGCTGGTGTTAATTCCCTGCACGCCGTCATCTCCTGATGCGGACATCGCTCTGCCATTACGGCCCCGTGCGCCGTCATCTCGGGTCGCAGACGTAGATCCGCCATCACGGCCCCGTGTGCCGTGTGCCGGGGGTGGCTATAGTGTCCCACAGCAGCCCACGAGTTACCACCGCCTCCCGATCCGCCAGAGCCTCCCAAGGCTCCTGATCTGCCCCAGAGGACACTGCTCCACCCTGGTGGTTGTTCCTGCCGGCGGCACTGCCCCCCCTAGAGACTTGTGGTGTTGTCTGCGCGTCTGGAATCCGCGCCAAGGGGGAGGGCTCTGTCACTTGTTTATGTTTTTATGTTTATGTTTTTCTGTTTGGGTGCTGTATGTATGTTTTCAATTGTGCCATGTGCAGCAGCTCATTCGTGACAGTTTTGTTCAACAAATTTAACATCACTAAATTTCCTATTTAACTAAAATTAAATACAGACTAGATGTAGAAACACAGCTCAATATGTGTAATTAAAAAATTCTTATAAATGTTGATTTATCTTCCTGTAAATTTCAGTTTTTTTATGTCCCACAATTCTTCAAATGTTTCGCTGTGTCAATCTTAATAAACATCAGGTCATAACACAGCGGTATTCCTTATCCAGTATTCAGCCAAGCCTGTGGCAAGCATTAACTGTGTTATGAGCCACTGGTCATCAAACCTCTGAAAATCTTGTAAACCTTAAAAGCAAAGGTCTTAGATGGTTCTGGCTCTTAAAAATTAGAAGAACAAAGCAGTTCTTACAATATCTAACCCTTCTTCTCTCAAGGCATGACATACAGTATCAGCATACTCCACACAGTCTGTTAGGGTGGTGTCATTACTCCTTGATCAAGCACAAACTCATCACATATCTCTCAGATGTTTTTTTTCTATCAACCATTACCTCCTGAATGAATACTGACATTATGTAGCTTGTCACAGGTGACGGAGATTTACAACTAATCACCCAACCAGCTTTACTGATAAGATGCGCATGATAATCGAATTTGATTATACAGCCCTAATTGCTTCATTTGTCCTCATTTGTAAGAAGCTTTGGATAAAAACGTCTGCTAAATGGATAAATGTAAATGTAGACTCTCCCTTGCTAGACTTACCACCTAATTAATCAGGTGCACCTGTTTGTTGTTATGGACTGTGTATCAGTTGTTGTCTGGTCTCATCTTTGGACTACAGATCCTATCACTTACAAAGCCCTGCTTACCTCCTGTTACCTACCTCAGCCACCTTCATGTCCTCCCACATCTCCTTGTTGTGAATTCTTCTCATGCATCATGGTAATCAAGAGAAATCTTCAAATGAGGCCTTTCACAACTCTTTACCTCAGTTCCCATAATCAAATATGCAATGGCCGTTACCTAAAAACAATATGCCATGTGCAATGGCCGTTTTCTAAAAACAACATCACCATCAACACCATAACCAATGAGTCTTCTTTGAATGCTAAGCACAGCTCCTACACGGATTACATTTACCCTGTGTGCTTTCCTTCCAGTTGCTGCCTCATAGACTAAGGGACCATGCCATAGAGCTCTTAGCTAGTGCACCTGTGCCCAGAGAACGGATCGGCCTGTTATCTAGAACCAAACAGATACAGTGGAGGCCCTTCAGTGAGGTTATATCTTCCCTTACACTTCCCCTGCCACTATGAAATGCAGTTGCGGACAGTAACAAAGTGTTTGTACTTCATTACTGTACTTTTTTCAGTACATTTTTCAAGTATCTGTACTTTCCCGAAGTAGTTTTATTTTTAGCAACTTTTACTTTTACTTCACTACATTCCTAAGCAAAGGATAGTACTTCTTACTTGGTTCGCAAATCGAATCCAACTAAATGATTAATTCTCGAAATGGAATGATCTGATTAAAGCTGCTCGCGATTCGTCAGGTCACTGATTCAAACGATCCGTTCAGAGCGAGTCTCCATGTGAACCGAACAACTGGCACGCGTGACAATAAAGTAAGTTCCTAACTTTAACTGAAAATCATATTTAGGTAAAAATTGTCAGTTTGTTACACAGCAGTAAAGGGTGATCTATTTAAGTCCACTGAAATGAATGCAGACACATCAACATTAGTGTCTCTAAGTCAAAAAACGTTCATATTCCCTGCTGCTGTAACGTTAGCGGTTTTATTAAAATGCTACGCATTTAGCTCCTCATGTGTGTTTATATTGTTTATCAGCGGTATACATTTTCTATATTGTTTGGATCAACTAGCCAAGTAGACAGATATGAATGTTTATTCATGACCATATACTGAAAATAAATGGGTCTTTATACTGTTAACGGTAATGCTGATTGTTCAGCTAACAAGCTTGCTGGTGCTAATTTATAGTCATTTTTAGATAATGTCCAAATATCTTTTATATATAACATCTGAGGGGAAAAAGAAAGGATTTGATATTCAGGTGTACAAGTGTGAAGTAATTTGGCCAGGAAACAGACAAGGTTTGAGAAAAAAAAAAGAAAATATAATATTTTCCTTCAAATGTTTATCCTAATTTATTCTCATGTCATATATAACGGTCTGTGACGTTCTGCAAAACAATAGCCTACGATTCAAAACACTTCTTACTGGTGAATTTTAGACTCTTAAATCTGTTTTCTCTCAGGTACATTGCAGTGTAAGCTTTACATTAAACATTACAGAACCATGCTCGTCAAAAATCTCAGCTGTTTTGAGCAGTAAGAGTATAAAAAATATGTGCTGTATAAAATTAAGTAGACCATAAAAAATTGCAGTACTTAAGTACATAAAGCTGAGGAAAAAAAAACACAATGCTGCAGACTACAGGTAAATGCTGTGATCGCTGTTTCTCATGTTTGTGGAATAAATATGTTCACATGGCTTTTTAAAAATAGCGAGTATGTGGTGTTTCACATGCATTTGGCCAATCAGCATACATTTAAGTGGCTGATAGTTCCTAGAAGTTTTAGACCCTACACTGAAGTATGAGCTAATTTTGTTCCTCCAAACGGGGTACCTGTAACAAAAATCATTCTTAGGCTTCTGGTTCCTACAGTGCGAACGCGCCAAAAAGTGGGTAGTTCCACAATTTGTCTGGGTACTATGAAAAGGTTCCCGTGGTGCAAAAGGCCCTAATAATGTTGGCAACTATGAGTTTCTTACCATAAAGTAGGCATTAGAGTATTGGCATTACTGACTTTTCCACCATGCTTCCTAAGTTCTCACAACCACCACAAGCTTGAATACCTGAAAGATGCCAAGTGGTTGAACTCACAACAGGCTGCTGCTCGCTGAAGAATCCAACACCAAACCAGCCGTGGTACCCCAGGAACCACCCCTACATTCCTACCAATCTTTGTAAGAATCTATCCTCTCCTCTTGGCACTTGCCACCCTAATTTTACCAAACCCTCTTTCTCCAACAAGGACACCTTGTAGGGATAATTATATTCTAGTGTTTTTTCATAACTTTGGGCTTTCTGAAGACAGTGTATCAGACAGAGGCCCCCAGTTCATCTTATCTGGCATGACACCTTCATTCTCCAGGATATAACTGTAAGCCTCTTGTCTAGTTAACACCACTGACTAACGGACAGATGGGGAGGAAGACATAGGAAATTGTATTCTTCTTGAGAACACATTGCCACTGCTTCAACACAGCTGGAGAACAGTTTCTCCCATGATCCAAGTATGCAAGGAACTCGCTATGCTAACCTTCCACCTGCCTAACTCCTTTCCAATGCATATTAAGCTTCCAACCACCTGGTCGAGGGAGTCTGTTCCCGTCTCTAAAAGTAATGTTCCAAAAAGTATTTTCATTCAAGTTTTTTCTCATGCCACATTTTAAAAAAAGGAAGCTTATAGCATATAGTTTCTCACTAAATATGACCTAATGTAACCATCAGCTGGATGTGCCAGCTCAGGCCACTGGAGGGCACTCCAGCGCCCAGGACTCCTGTTGTGTGTTTTTTCCCTGCTTCCCACTCCTGGACTTTTATTATGAACTCATGAACTCTTTTCTGTGTGCTCAAACCCGGACTCTTATGTTGAAATCTTTGTCACTGCTCAGTTCACTTCCACCCGGATATCACCCAGCATAAAGCCGCTCAGTGTGAGCTATTGGCACGGTTCATTATTTATGTTACAATTCATTCGTGTTCCTGGTACTTCGCTATTCAGACTGTTGGATTATCTGTTGACGTTTTTTGCCCGGATCTGGACTTTCCCTCTGTCTCTCCCCAAGGACCCTGTATTTCGACCTTTTTCTTTGTTTTTCGACTTGTCTGCCAGCGCTTGAACCTGAGCCTTTATTAAATTACTGTTTGCTTGAACTCGCTACTTGAACTCGCTACTTCTCCCAACCTCGTTTGTAACACCTAATAGACATAGTCAAGCATTTTTTTATCTGTCTAGTAGTCAGTATGACCGCTACTTGTGTACTACTCAGAAGGTTATCGAGTTACAATCATGAGAAAACATGCCAATGCGCTGCAACCTCATGTCATGTGGACAAAATACCCGGCCCTGCATTATACAATATTGTGCTGGCTGTCTACATGATGGAGATAAATGTGTCTGTTGGAGTCCGGATTTTAAAGTGCCTTACCATCCACAGCTAAAACATGCCATCTTAAGATGCCAATCTCTATCTGATGCATGCACCGATACAGCTATTATTGTCATATTCATATGGAGAAAGGGCCAGCAGGCTTTTGAAAAGGCAACTTAACAAAAGCCAGCACTTCCCCAGATTGTGCAACCATCACCCACTTAAGCGTCACTTGGGCCTGGGGCAGGATTTCATCTCCTTGTGCGTCACGCACAGGAACTATGGCCAGGATCAGACAGACTGTGACACAATGGGAAAGAGCTCTACCATATAAATGAATTATGTACTACTTTTTATTGCACTCTTTTGCACAAGTGATGCTACATGCAGAAAAACTGTCTACAGATATAAAGCAAACTGTTTTTGAATCTCTGAAAATAGTACAAAGAAATGATACCGAATGGATTTCTAAATGCACAATCAATGCATGTCTTCAATCAAAACATGAAATGTACAAAACAAGGTGACGTTATTCTCCTTCACCATCGACTATCTATAGACAAGAGGACTAATTACAACTGCTTATTTCACAGTAAAAAATAAGATTAAAGAAGCTAATAACAAACAATTCCAGCTACAGTAGATCAGTTTAACAGTAGGGTTAGGCAAGTAAGAAAATAAAATTAAATATAAATGTAAAAAAATTCAGTCTTCACTGTATAAATTAAATCTTTCTTATACACCTTGCATTGGATATAATAAACAATATTAATTATGTGATGAGCTACCTTAAAGGTAACAGTTCTGTGCTGCATATTTAGATTTACATAACACAAAATACATGATACAGCAAAATGTAAATGTGCCACTGCCACAATATAAATTGTTATACCACAACCCCAAATAAATCTAATACAAGATAAATAACATTAAAGAAACATTTTTTCCCATAACTGTAAAAAAATAATTAGATTGTCTATAACACTATGTCTGGGGGTTCCCTACTACTTACTGATATCAGCATATCACAACTCAATGACAACATCACTAATAAAACACTGCGAAATTGCTTATTTTCTTATATAAAAATAACACTAGCTTCTCTATTCTTTTTCTATTTATTTATTATATAATTTAGTTATAGCATTTGGGTATCATTGCTCTTTTGTTGATTTTGTTTGCTTCCACTGTATTCGTTTGTAAGTTGCTTTAGATAAAATAATCTGCTAACTGACTCAATGCAAAGCACACTGAGCTTACACTGAAAACAGATACTGGTTTGCTCCTGATTCTCTGTACTCTGAATTTGATATACATTGCATTAAAAATGCAGTATAAGCCTATGAAGCACTCAAACCTTTGGTTAAATTTATCATGCAATCAAGATTTGTCATTAATATTCTCCCATTTCTGATGAAAGAGCAACGAGATCCAATTACACTAAGCTTTGTTTATACTAGTCTACATCTTGGAGGTAGACAAGCTATGATTACTGTCAGCAGATGTCTGGAGAAAGCGGTGTGGGGGATGGAAGGAGATGACAATGTGGCGTGAAGCAGAGCTCCATCATCACACATTGAGAAGCGCTGTGCGGAAAGCAGGAGCATATTTGAGGTGATCGGTTTGTGCATGTTTCCCTTCTGACTGTCGATCTTGTCGGGCCCTGCCTTACCCTCATATCTCCATCGCCTCCCTCAACTTGGCTGACAGACATCTTCCTCAGTTGTCACAACATGTGTATGTGTGCGCTTTAGTGTAAGATTTCACAAACTAACCCCTCACCTGCACATTCATTCACTAGTGGATAATTTTACAGATATTTCAAAGTCATATTAAGTCACATAAGTTTCATACATATCAGTATTTCTGTTAGTATTATTTGACGATTTTAAGATAATAAAGAGACAGCTTTTCTTGCCTAAATTCTGCTGCATTTATGGTGAAAAAAAAAAAAAACTAAACAAAAAAACAAGATCAGTCTGTTACCACAGATTGGTTCAATTAACTGTGGAAGTGGTTTTCCAAACTCGCAGACATGAAATGAAAAAAGGTCTCAGGTTCAGTTTATATGAAATCTATGGTATAAAAGCTAATTAAGCTAGCTAACTAACTAACAAAAATAAACTGCTATTGATGACATAATTTGCATTAATTCTCAGGTTGTTGTGCAGTAGGGCAGAGGCAATATAGCCAAAATATTATGACAAAATTCATTTACCATTAAAGGAATTGCTTCCCACATGTTTGTTAGATTGTTTGTTGACAATTTTACATGAATTCCATGGTTTAAAACATGTTTTTTTATCAATTTAACTCCACAGAAAAGCCACTATTTAAGTCAGGGCCCCTTTTTTATCCTTTTTTTTTTATGTGTTTAATTACATTACAATTTCTAGCCTGGACTTCATCCATCCTAAACAATTTAACTTACACTGTGGAATTGAGTTTCCTTGGTGTGCAACCTTCATAGTTTAAACTCTGAAATCCTCTAAACTCTTGTATAACTTGGTGCCACAGGGGCAATCAAGTGTTCTCTCTGCGTGGGGTGATGATTTTGTTATATTTATTATTTTTTATATTTAAAGAAGCAGTGCCTGCTACGCTTCAGCAGGTTACGGATTAAGTTCTGCAGGGTGGCTGATACAACCGTTCCCCCAAGGGCCTTTCACGAGTTTGCACTTCCTCAAATATAGTAAGCATGTTTGGCGAGCTGTCGGGGGAACCGAACCCTGTGTGCCCCCCAAAAACGGCTTGGACAACAGCTGCCAAACATGTGCCCAAAACAGGTGGAGGATAGAAAGAAGAGAGGGTGAGGCGCGAGCTGCGTCTGAGGAGGCGACAGGAAAGAGAAAAGACCTCGCTGAGGTGAGTGGCTGAGAGCCTGTGGGGAGGAAATGGAAGCCTCGGCGAGGGAGCTGCTTGCTCCCTGCGCAAGCTGCTTCTGGGGATACAAAAAGACCTCACTGAGGTGGGTAGCAGAGGGAGAAGGGAAGCCCCGATAGAGGTGGATAGCAGAACCTCTGTGTGGGCGGGCCTCAGAGAAAGCGTGATAGGACAGAGAGAGTGAGAGAAAGAGCCTCTGTGGAGGTAGAGGGGGACCCGGGCAGGTTAGCCTGAGAGGAGGCGGATAGGGTAGAAAGACCTCTGACGAGGGGGTTACTGTAGCCGCTGCAGATGGTGTGTATGCAGTGGGTCAGGACTTCAAGGTTGATAAGAAGCCTGGGGGCAGGGCGGGGCGGGGCGGGCGGTTTTTGCCTCTGGATACCCTTTTATAGGAGGGAGGTTTGGGCATTGGTGATGGAGGGCATGGAGTAGCCGTGCATAAGTTTATGGAAGAATTGGATTCCGCTTAGGTAGCCTCTGATGGAATTCGCTTGATGGAATTGATTTAAGGGGGTTGAGATAGGATATAAATTAAGTTATAGAGAGGATGGAAAAATCTGGGAATGGCATAAAGCCTGAGTGGAATGATATCTTTTCTGGGAATATGTTTAGCAGTTAGCATGAATTTGTTGGATGCTGAGATCCAATCCAACCTTCTAATGATGGGCGTGATGGCGGGAAGTGGGATGTTAAGGCAGTGAACAGTTGCTTCATTATCGCAGTGTATCGTAAAAGCATAATGAGGACCATTCTTTACCCCAGAGTGCTGCTCTGACGACAATGGAGTAAATTTTGAACAGGGCAGAGGAAGCTAGGTGGGGGGGGAGTTTCTGCAAATTGGAGGGGCCAGGGGGAGGCAAACCAACGGTTCCAATAAAAGCCCCCAAAACCGACTGAAGGGGCCGCATATGTGAAAAGTTGGATGTCCACTGGGGCGGAAAGGAGGTCGTGGTAGAAAAAGGAGTGGCCGTTTCATTGAGCCAAAAAGGACAGCCACAGCTGGAGTTTGTGAAGACATGAATCTTTAAAGGAGATAATGTCTTTGAGGGTGGAGGCGATCAGGATGATGCGATCGACTTTCTCTTTGGGGAGCAAGGCTTGGAAATTCAGGGAGTCTAAATTAATACCCAAAAATTCGATGCAGGTGCTGGGGCCCAAAGTCTATTCTTGGGCTATGGGAATGCCTAATTCAGAGAAAACTTTTCAGATTGTGGTGATTGTGGAGGAGTTGTGGGGGGAGGAAAGATCGATAACCAGGTGTTTTCTTGCCTGTAAACCTCCGAGTGGTGACGCCAATCGAGCTGATCCTTAAATTACTGAAGGGGAGGATCATGAATCTAGCTTCTGGTTCTTTTTTGAAAAGAAGATTGACTGTATCGGGATCGGTAGTGGCAGAGAGGAGGTTGGGGCAGATTAATGAATGGGCGGGCAAACTGCAAACTCCAGGGTGGAATCCGTGGATCAGACCTGACAACAGATAATGAGTAAAGTTAGGGTCAGGGTGCAAAAACAGTTCTTCGGATAATTTAGAAACATTTACAGGAGTCGATAAATACTTTTTGGTGTTTTTATTAAGCATGGAACAGATGGATTTGGTATGGGGCTACAATTTGGTATCCCCTATAATGGCAAGATAGTCTCCTAGCTCGTGCCTCCTGGATGAGGGGGTTAGTGTAGCCGCTGCGGATGGTGTGTATGCAGCGGGTCAGGACTTCAAGGGTGATGAGAAGCCTGTGGACGGGGCGGGGCGGTTTTTGCCTCTGGATACCCTTTTGTAGGAGGGAGGTTAGGGCATTGGCGATGGAGGGCATGGAGTAGCCATGCATAAGTTTATGAATTGGATTCCGCTTAGGTAGCCTCTGATGGAATTCGCTTGGAGTGATTTAAGGGGGTTGAGATAGGATATAAATGAAGTTATAGAGAGGAGGGAAAAATCGGGGAATGGCATGTTAAAGCCTGAGTGGAATGATTTGAACGACCTCCAAGTTTTGATATACGATTGGAGTTCTAGGGGTGTTGGCCTGAGTCGATAAATACTTTTTGGTTTTTTTATTTAGCATGGAACAGATGGATTTGGTATGGTGCTATAATTTGGTATCCGCTATAATGGCAAGATAGTCTCCTAACTCGTTCCTCCTGGATGAGAGTGGATGATCTGGATGAGAAAGCTGGATTGTGGATTGGCAGAGAGCGGGAATGGTCCATTTGCTTGTAGTTCTTAATGAGCGAGCTGAGACATAAGGGATCGGTGGCATCTAGCTGGCAGAGATGTAGCAGACCACGCTGTTTTACGGCCTCTACTAGCAGGTTGCTGGGTCGCGGGCTGAGGAACCGAGTCCTCGCGGAGGTAATCGGATGAGTTGGACATCGTGCTTGTTGAGAGGTATCAGGTGTAAAGATTCCAAGGAATGCAAAAACGAGATGTGGAAGGGAAGAAAATTGGCCTATTTATAGTGGAGAAAAGCGACTGGATTGGCTTGAGGGCAATGCTGATTAAAAGATTGGTAACAGCTGATTTAAGTTTCGAACGCACTTCCTCCTGAAATTGGTTTATAAACTACATTTAGTAAGGACACAAAGAACATCTCATTTCTGCATTTTATGTTTAGCTGTGATCAGTGCCCTATGCCACACTCGTCGTATCAAGGTCAGTGAGATAATCTAATGTGAGCAAGTGTTTGTGAGATGGGGATGACACCTGCTGACATCATGTAGGTAATCCATGTTATTAATCCATGTAATCCATGAAATTAATGTTCCCAGATTAATGACTGAAATGCATTATTTTTAAAATCTTCACTCTGCACTCTAAAAAATGTTTGGTTAAAAACAACCTAATTTGTGTCATTTTGGTTTAAATGTTCGACCCAACATGCTGAGTCATTTTTTCCCCTCAAATATTGTTTACAAATATGGCTGACAAATGAAGCCAAAATGGGTTACAAACTGAAATCACTTTAACAGTGGCACATGTTCTGACAGGGTTTCTGCAGGATTTTAAGGCTCAAATGTAAGACTTTTTAAGACCATTTTAGTGGGGGAGGGTAATGTCTATAGTACATAGATGCAGGTTTTCACTAAAACAAACATTTTTTTAAAATTATAAAATTTACATTTCAGCTTTTAAATCTTTTTTTAATGGGTGTCAAAAGTATTCTTAGTACAATTATTATTATTAAATTATTATATAAATGAAATAACATGAATTATTGACAATATATATATATATATATTAAAAAGAAAAGTTAAGTGTATTATTGTACTGTTATCTTAAAGATTACCACTCCTGAATTTTTTTTATATTCTTCATATTTATGTTAATCTTTTTCCAGTACGTTTTCTGGTCATTTTTACCTTTAGCTTTTCTTTTGAAAGTGCGCATCATCTTTTGAATCAATTTTCTGCATTTTTGCTATTGCCAAGCAAATGGAATCAGTATCAACAAAATTAATCTCTTCAATACATCTCAATTGGCATGCAGATGTATTTACAGTTTAATGCAAC
This sequence comes from Enteromius afrohamiltoni, assembly GCA_034779775.1. Classification (NCBI taxonomy): domain Eukaryota; kingdom Metazoa; phylum Chordata; class Actinopteri; order Cypriniformes; family Cyprinidae; genus Enteromius; species Enteromius afrohamiltoni. Next base: position 3,533,755 of record JAUYWG010000051.1, read on the forward strand.
TTAGAGGGACACATAATGTTTTGATATTTGAAAAGTAAAAAGTTGAAAAGATAATAATAAAAATAAACTTTTTTTTTTTTTACAAATTAACATTAATACCGCCAGTAGGAGGCAGCATGTCAATGTTAATAAGTGAGTCATTGCAATTTAACTGAATCATTTAAACTGCCATCAGAGAAGCAAAACTTTGGCTGTGTTTTGGGTGATGTTTGTTGGCGAAATAGAGCAAAAGCAGGAAATGTGGTGTCTAAAACGTAAGTCTCTTAATAATAACTTGTTGTTTATTGAACTGTTGCCTAAAATCATTTGTAATCATGATGACTTTTGGAAAAAAAAACGGCACTCTTCGTGAATTTAAGACTTTTTAAGACCCGCGGAAACCCTGTCTGTTCTGTTTTCCTAGTGTTCCTTTGTTCCTATTTTCCCACCAGTCGTTTGTTATCTTTTTTTTACTCATTGATTTTAATAGTGTCTGCAATAGTTTAAATGGTTTGTTTCAGTGAATTTAGCTCTGTGTTTTCTTTTGTTCTGTCGTGTGTCGTTGTTTTGTTCTTGAATTATTTTTGTTTAAACACACATTTGCACTGTTTAGATCCTGCAGTCATTTTTAGCTGTGACAAACATATGCAGAATTATTGCAGTAAAAAGATATTGCAGAAAAGTGCAGATAATGTCGAATTAAGTTATTCAGTTAAATCCAATTGCTTATAAAATAATTCTTGAATAGATATTTATAAAATATTGAATAATTTTAAGACAAAATGTAACCAATTAAAAAAGTCACATTATTGCCAAAGCATTACTACGACCAAAAACACAGCACCACAGGATTATTGATTATGAATAATTATCAAGCCCTTATTTTGTCATAAAAGTGACTATTTTGCAGGTATGAGAATGAAAATGAACCTCAATTACAATGGCGTTTCAGATCTCCGTTTACACCACACAACTTAAAACGCGTGTCATATGATTCATGCTGGTACAACAATAGATAGATAAAGGTAGATTCCCTATTATTTAGATGGTGGATGTGTTTGCATGCTTGGTGTGAATGGAGAATCTACCAACACATATTTATGGGTACAACAACACGCATGATAATGTTGTTGTTTACACAGTCATCAAAGTTATGTGGAGCGTATGTGGGCAGCCACACCATCGTTTACAAAAGTAATTTTGCTCTGTTTACACTGAAATACAACCTTAGAGTTTTCGAATTAAAATGGTGTCTGCAGTGTTTTTAAAAGTCTCAGTCTGCTTTAACAACATGTTGTGGAACACTCTACTCTGTCGTGTTATAGTGTGGATAAGCACCACCTCTGCAGAAGAATCTCAGCTTTTTAGCCATGCCCTCTAATTTACATATGTGACCCTGGACAACAAAACCAGTAGTAAATGTCCTTTTCCGAAAATTAAGATTTATATATGATCTGAAATCTGAAAAAAATAACCTTCCCATTGATGTATGATTTGGGTGGATAGGGCAATATTTGACCGAGATACAACTATATGAAAATCTGGAATCTGAGGGTACAGAAACATCTAAATGCTGAGAAAATCACCTTTTAAGTTGTCCAAATTAAGTTCTTAACAAAGCATATTACTAATAAAAAATCAAGTTTTAATATATTTTCGGTAAGAAATTGACTAAATATCTTCATGTGACATGAAGACTACTATCCTTACTATCCTAAGGATTTTTGGCAAAAAAGAAAAATCAATCATTTTTGACCCATGCAATGTATTTTTGGCTATTGCTACTAATATTGACTTAAGACTGGTTTTGTGGTCCAGGGTCATACACAGGTCCTTCTCAAAAAATGTGCATATTGTGATAAAGTTCATTATTTCTGTAATGTACTGATAAACATTAGACTTTCATGTAGTTTAGATTCATTACACACAACTGAAGTAGTTCAAGCATTTTATTGTTTTAATATTGATGATTTTGGCATACAGCTCA
>JAUYWG010000051.1:3535820-3565629 GCA_034779775.1 Enteromius afrohamiltoni
GCATGAAGTGCTCCAAAATCTCCTGATAGCTAGCTGCATTGACCCTGCCCTTGATAAAACACAGTGGACCAACACCACTTGCAATAATGCTGTAAATAAAAATCTGAAAAGAAATAAGCTTTAAATAAATATTTTAACCTTTGTGAATAAATCCAACCACCCCGTACATTTAAATTTAGTTTCATTTTCCATAATCCGTGACTGGATTTTTTAAAATCAGGCAGGGTATAAATGTTTTCAAATAACTTCAGCTCATTTATATACTCTATATCGTGTATATTATTTATGTCTTATAAGATTTGGTTGAGTTACGCTGCAGTAATGTCCTACTTTCTGCACATACTGCGAACTGGATAAACAATAAGACTGTCATATACGCAACATTATAATGAGAACACTATTATAACAAGACGCTGTGAATGTTTGAGTTTAGCTGTCAAGTTTCTGCACATTGTTGCATGAATAACACGTCCACATTTTTGTGCAGATAGACTACAAGTCTTAATATTAATGTTATGTTTTACAAATAACAAAGCGTATTCTATATTAAATAAATTAAATCTCACTCACTTCTACTGATTATATACAGCACGCGCAGAAAATTAATAACTATTGTCATCCATGAATGAACGAGTGACACATTTATATAGCACTTTACTGTGTATAGATATACACTCAAAGTGCTTTGCAATCATGTGGGGGGGTCTCTCCTCAACCACCACCAGTGTGCAGCATCCATCTGTGTACTCACCACACACCAGCTACAGGTGGAGAGGAGAGAGCGATACTTTATTTGGGATGATTATGATTATTGGGAGGCCATGATAGGCAAGGGCCAAGTGGGAATTTGGCCAGGACACCAGGGTTACTCCCCTACTCTTTATGATGAGTGGGATTTTTTTGACCACAGAAAGTCAGGACCTCGGTTTAATGTCTCATCCGAAAGACCATACTCCCCGTCACTATACTGGAGTATTAGGACCCACACAGACCACAAGGTGAGCACCCCTGCTGGCCCCTCTAACACCCCTACCAACAGCAACCTAGCTATCCCAGGAGGTCTCCCATCCACGTACTGACCAGGTTCAGCCCTGCTTAGCTTCAGTGGGCAACCACGCTTTGGCTGCAGGGTGATATGTTTTATATACTGTGTGATATGTGATATATAATGTGATACATAACATAATGACAACACTACTGTAAACAATGTGAATTTCTTGGGTTTCGGTGATCTTTTAATCGAAATATAAAACATTATTTGTCCTGTTTATATCAGCGAGGCGTCTGTTACACATGTTAAAATCAATAATTATGACATGACTATTATTTTGCATGTGATTCAACTATCTGTTGACTATTGACAAGATAAAAAAATTCAGGGACAGCCCTAATAAAGAATCAGCAGCTGGTGTAGAGGCCCAAGACGAATAACAGACAAAAGTGTTGTGCAACTTCTGGATTGCAACAGAGTACATGGTGGTTAAAAACAGGGAGAGCTCAGATAAATTAAGACTCACTTCTGTTTATTGTTTTATCTTCCTCTTCCTTTCCTTTTGCAGTCATCCATGCACTCCACTGTAAGATTTGCTCACTGACATCCTACATAAGCACAAACAGTTACTTTCACTGACACAAGGCCAAAACCCATTCACAAACAGATGCCTACAAACTCCACATTTTGTAGAGTAAAATAGAACAAACTCTGTCTTTCATCACAGGCACAGCTTTTCATTTAGATCTAATGAAAAACCAGTGGTGGATAGTAACATAGTTTTACTTTGTAGTAAAAATAAGTAAATTTACTTTATTTTTACTACAAGTAGTTTAATTTTTAGTAACTTTAACTTTTACTTCAGCACATACTTTTTACTTCACTATATTTCATAAAACATATCGCATATATCACATGCTCCGAGCGAGACGCAGATGAGCGATTCACTAACAAACCAATTCTTAATTAAACTGTTTAATCGGTTTGCAAATTGCACCAAACAATTCATTCTCGAACTGGAATGATTCGATTGCAGCTGTTCTCAAATCGACAGCTCACTGATTCGTTCATTCACAAACGATCTGTTCAGAGCGAGTCTCCAGTGAACTGAGCTCAACTGGCTCGCGTGACTGATGATGCATAAAGTAAGTTACTAATGTTGAATTTTAGGATTAATAACTTTAACTGAAAATCATTTTTAGGTAAAGATTGTCAGTTTGTTACACAGCAGTAAAGGGTGATCTATTTAAGCCCACTGAAAGAAATGCAGACACATCAACATCAGTGTCTCCAGGTCAAAAAAAATGTCCATATTCCCTTCTGCTGTAATGTTAGCAGTTTTATTAAAATGCTACACATTTAGCCCTATGTCTGATTTTATTTTTTATCAACAGGGTACATTTTTATATTGTTTTGAACAACAAGCCAAGTATACAGATATTCAGATACAGACAATATTTATTCATAACCATCCTGAAAATAAGTACTGTAGGTCTAAATATTGTTAAATGATGCTGATTGTTTAGCTAACAAGCTCGCTGGTGCTAAGTCAAGGTAATTTTTAGATAATCTCCAAATAGTTTTGATATACCACATCCGAGGGGAAAAAAAAAGGATGTGATATTCAGGTAACTAAGTGGGAAGTTATGCCCTCTGGGGTGTTTTTACAACACAGACAAGGTTTGAAAAGATAAAAATTTGTTGTTATTGTTATTGTTTTTTTTTTTTTTTCTAACTTGTTCTCATGTCATAAATAACTGACATTCTGCAAAACAATAGACTAAGGTTCAAAACACTTTTTTTGGTAACACTTTGCGGTAAGGGTACATGAATTACTATGCATGAATTATGTCTTACTTTATGCAGTAATATCTCATGAATTATCAGGAACTAACATGAGTTCAGAGTCTTTCATTCATGACTTCATTGATGAATTACACATTAATTAAGACATGAACTAAGAGAGGTACATCATGATGATTTATGATTTATTACACATGATAATGATGTTTTCTTTGTTCAGAAAAAAAGAAAAGTCTTTACTATCTACTTTGGATAAATCTGTAGTACATAAATTGTTATGAATTTGTGCATAAAAAAGCATTATTTTGTGCAGATAAAACTACTTGAATTACTAAATGAATATACAAAAATCCACATTATCTCATTCATGCATACAGGCTAGAACAGGCTATCAAATAATGTAAGAACTACCCAGTAAGAACCCAGTTAAATCAACAGCAATGTCTGGAAAGAGAAAGAATTCAGTACCATAACTAGCAAAGTGATCTCATGATAATTTTTACTTATTTCATGTAAAATGTGGTTCAACAAAATGTATATTTACCTACATTTTCACAGGCACTGAAACGTGCAATAGTGACATATTTACATCATCTAAACAAACTAATACTTAAGTATTTTCAGCATTTCAACCTACAATACTGACACCTAAAAATAATCCTTATGAATATAGAAATTGCCATATTAGTTTTATTATTAGGCCTATTATTATTATTATACTCCACTGTCATAGTCATGTGATTTCTTCCAACACTGAAAGAAAAAAAAACTACTTAACAGTAAACTAAACATTTAACTAAACTAAACAATAAAATTAATAAAATTACTGCAGACATTTAATCATTTCTTATCACGTGATATTTAGTGTTTTCTGTGGGACGCAAAGGCATTTTCTATGACACGCTGTGACTGAACATAAAAAAAACGCAACAGTTACAAAAAGTTGTTTGTGTGCTGTAATCCAAGTCTCCAGAATCCATACGACTGTGGGGAAAAGAAACAAATCCAAGGCTTTAGTCAGTGATCTTCATCTCCGCCTCGATCGAGAGCGCTGACCGCTAGCTGCAAAGCCTGCTGCTGACTGACGCAATTGCGTCAAATTAAAATTTGTTGCTGTGTGTCAGGTGTGTTTGAATGATGCGTATGTGACTTTAGAGAGTATAAGGATAATAATCTGGATAATATTTTCAGCGATTGACAAATTAAGTTTGGCTCTTCACCTCATATAAACCTAATATATTCTGCTAGAGAGGACTGCTAGAGAGGACTGCAACTGCGGCGTCATTTTGGTACTGATTTTGAATTTTTTTGCAATAAATAAATGGTTGTAATTTTCTGCCTGTCATGTTTTTCTTATACTGTACAGAGATAGTTCGTTACTAGTTGTGATGATACATCTTCTGATGCTTACCAGGGCACATCATCAGTGATGTATCCCGAGGTCATCGGGTGTTTCGGGTCTCTCGAACATCAGACACCCTCACTCAGGTGACCCAGCTGAGGCTGATCAGGCCTCAGCTTGTGCCCTGGCCGCTCAACCACGGTTCCGCTCTCTTAATCCAGAGCCACCTAGAGGCTTTCTCCACTGCCTCTATGCTGTTACAGATGGCTCTTCTCCTCCTTTCACCTGTGATGCCGAGTGCAGTATATGCCCTGTAGAGGGACTGTCCTGCAAAGCCTCTGCACCCTACTTCTACTGGCAAGCACCTTGTCTTTCAGCCTTGTTCGTGGCAGTCGCTGACTAAATCCTGGTACTTCCCCTTTTTCCACTCAAAGGCCTCCTCCATTCGCTCCTCCCATGGTATGGTGAGCTCCAGCATTGTCATAACGTGGGGCTGCAACGGCTCCTAGTCCCACCCTTCCTCTGTTCACTGTTCCCAGGAGGACTCCATGGCACAAACAGGACTCTGCCTGCTCCACTGCCACCTCTGCACTCCACTTTCGGCCTGTCTTGACTACCACCCCTGCCCCAGAAACTTTTGGATCTATTGATTCCCGGAACTGCAACACCTTTCTTGCACGCAAAACCTTGAACTCCTCTTCAATGGATTTCAGAGGTAGTGTCAGTTTGCAGCTGTTTCCATAGAGTGCGATGTTGTTAAGCTCCGCGGTAGACCCAACCGTCTCCTCAGGTACTGGCTGACTGTCCTCTCCAGGTCTGTTATAGTGGAGATCGGGAATTCACAGAGGAGCAGGGGCCACAGTATCCTAGGTAGAATCCGGACAGGTGTTCTTTATTGAAGCTGTGTCCTTGAAGGCTGCTGTCAAAGTACCTCCCCAGGCTTTTCACAGGCTTCTCTGAGATGGAAGGGATCGAGATTGAGAACCGTAACTTGTCTACCATTCTGCCTTTCTTTAGGACCAAGGATCTTGACTTTGCTGGCTTGAAAGACATCCTGGCCCATCCCAGCAGTCTCTCTATGCAAACAAGATCACGGAGATGGTGCAGCCTGTGATAATTCCAACCTCCAATCTGTGCCACTCCGATGTTACTGACCCTGCTGAAACTCTCAGTCTGAACGTGCTGCAATAATCCAGAATGAGGTCTCTGACTGCAGCTGGAACATGGTGCCTCTCCAGTGTTTCCCACACCAGTTTGTGGGGAATAGAGCCATAGGCATTGGCCAGATCTAATCAAAGCACCACCAGATCTCCCTTGTTCTCCCTTGCTTCTCTGAGGAGCTGTGTGACCACGCCTGTGTGTTCTAAACAGTGTAGCAACTTGGGACAGTGCTTATATACCTTGTAAGTGGTTCCACTAGGTCCTGGGGCAGACCCAGTTCTTGCTCTCTTTACCACATCCTGCACTTCTTTGGGGAGGGGTTCCCCCTGGTCGAATGCCAACATTGGCTCTGGTGGTCTTAACATTGTATCACACTGTCCTAGGTCTTGATCTCTGGTGGGGTCACTGAAGGTGTTCTGCAGACATGGTTCAACGTCCTCCTTTGCACAGCTTAAGCGTTCGCTGCGTCTCTGCCCAAGAAGCTGTTTGGTGAACCCAAATAGGTTACTAATGAAGGTGGTACATTTCTGAGCTCTTTCTCTGCATCCCCTCCTATGGTATTCCGCCCTACGCAGGGTAAGGAGTCTCTTCCTGAGCACAGTACGAAGCTCTGCCAATGGCGCCCGCTCCTCTTGTCTTGCCACCTTGTACTGTTTAGTCAAGGCTTTCAACTCTGTCCTGATATTGTGGATTTTAACTGCCCACTGGTTCATGCTTTAGGGCTAGCTCCCCTTTCTTCCTCAACTCCGAACCTTTCCATGGCCATACTGACTATGATAGTTGTCATACTCTGCAGTCTCCTCTCCACATCCCCTTCTTCCACTGCTGTTTTAGAGGCTTAAGGCCACTTGATCCTTTTCTTCTTCGATGGCCTGCTCGGAAGGACTGACGACACCACTTGGAGGCTCTGGGCTCTATGGGGTGCTTCCAGGCCCTATTCCTCCTCTGTCTCACCAGGCACTGGTCCTGAGCATTGTGGTGGTAGTAGTAACTCCTCACATTTCATCTTTGTTTGATGGATCTTTAGGCCTCTCTCATTTCTGCAGATCTTTCCACAAAAACACTCCGTTCTCGTCAACGTTTATCAATTCTGTCCGGCTGGGGTGCTCATTCTCCCACCCTCTTGGGCTCCCCTGAGGGTATATCTCCTTAGTTTTTTCTGTAGCTTATTTGGGTCCTCCTTCACAGGAGGTGCGTTTAGGGGTGCTGACTCGCGCCGCCCCGGTTGCCGTCATTCCGAGCTGTCGTCTGACTCTCCAGCTGTCACCAGCCTCTTCCTGGTTGTCAACCAGCCTGTTCCTGGTAGTCACTGGTTTTTACAGTCTAACAGTTGTGATGATACATCTTCTGATGCTTATCAGGGCACATCATCAGTGATGTATCCCGAGGTCATCGGGTGTTTTGGGTCTCTCGAACATCAGACACCCTCACTCAGGTGACCCAGATGAGGTTGATCAGTCCTGGCCGCTCAACTTCGGTTCCGCTCTCTTAATCCAGAGCCACCTAGAGGCTTTCTCCACTGCCTCTATGCTGTTACAGATGGCTATTTTCCTCCTTTCACCTGTGATGCCGAGTGCAGTATATGCCCTGTAGAGGGACTGTCTTGCAATGCCTCTGCAACCTACTTCTACTGGCAAGCACCTTGCCTTCCAGCCTTGTTCGTGGCAGTTGCTGACTAAATCCTGGTGCTTCCTGGTGATCCCCTGGTAGTTATAATTTTAGAGGTAACATTAGGATTAGAGACTATAAAACTTTATAAAAACTTATAAAACTAAAATGTTTATTCTATAATATAATGTACTGTACTGTTACTAAAATGGTAAGTTAGCCTAATGTTCTGGAAAAAACAAACAAACAAACAAAAAACTATTATGCCCATGAATGACACAAACACATTGCAGTTCATATGCAAACTTGTTCATTCTTGTTAATATCGGGATCTACCATCTTTTTTTTAAAGATAGCTGAAGCTGTAGACTTCTGCAATTAGCATACTGTAATTCAGACCAAGTCACCACTTTAGTTTAGGGCCACAAACATGATGAAGTCATGAGAAACGTCTCTGTTACGTATTGTAACCCTCGTTCCCTGAAGAAGGGAATGGAGACGTCACGTCGGTGAACGACGAATAGGAATCTCGCTTCGAGATGCCAAAACAACTCTGCATGTATGCAAACTGATCACCATAGATCACCATAGTGGACACTCCAACTGCCACAGGGGCCGTCCCCGAGGGGAGTTCCTCACAGTCACTGTCAGGCCTGCCCTCTCTCCCCCGGAACCAGAAGCTCCGTGGACGCTGCCAGCATGAGCACCAGAACGCGGAAAAGGAATAGGAATACTTCCCCACCGGCCATGTAATTGAGCCTTGTCCGCAACTCCGAGATGGTCATCTTTCCACAAGAGGAACATTAACCATCCATGAACGCCGCTTTAGCATGCTTGATGCCCAGGCAAACAAAAAATACGCTCGGTAAACAATGCAGTTACCGCTGCTCGACTTGAACCACTGTCACTGCAACACTGTAATAGCAGCCTTTCTCCGTTCTTTCGCAGATGAGAATGTCTCCTGGAATGTTCGCATGAACTGCTTGGCTCCGAAGCGAAAAGCTAATGAACGCTAGATCTGCTGACCAACTTATACTCGCGCCACGAATGGGTTCAGCTGATCCAAATCAGCATATGCCAATGAAATTCATTGGCGTGTTTGCATACACGCAGAGTTGTTTTAGCATCTCGAAGCGAGATTCCTATTCGTTGGGAATTCCGACTGAAAGGGAACTAAAGCTTAGTTAATGATTCACAGAATGCACATACTATGTGCTGTGATTGGCCAGTGTTGGGGTGTGTTCATTTACCTGGAGGGCTATATGAACATGCTTAGTAACAAATTAAAATCATTTTAACCCCACGTGGGTGAGCTCTTGCATGGAGCTCCAGATCGAGGGAGATTATCAGTGGTCTTGTATGTCTTCCATTTTTAATAATTGCCCCCACAGTTGATTTCTTCACACCAAGCTGCTTACCTATTGCAGATTCAGTCTTCCCAGCCTGGTGCAGGTCTACAATTTTGTTTCTGGTGTCCTTTAAAAGCTCTTTGGTCTTGGCCATAGTGGAGTTTGGAGTGTGACTGTTTGAGGTTGTGGACAGGTGTATTCACATGTCTTATATACAGAGGAGCCTCTTAAAGAATAAGCTACAGGTCTGTGAGAGCCAGAAATCTTGCTTTTTTGTGGCTGACCAAATACTTATTTGGATGCGATTAGACATCCTGCGGTGCAATTCAGCGCACGAATGAAGCGGCACAAATGGCGTATTTCAGGCGTTTGATTCAGGCGGTCGCACAAATTGCTCAAGTTGAAACATGTGATGAAGAAGCACTTGAGACGTCAGGATCCATTTGCAAGCTTTTAATATAGTAGAGTAGTCAAACAGGCAAAATTCGGTACACGGCAGACAGTATTAACAAGGGTAAGGCAGTAAATCGAAGTCGTGGGACAGGCAGAGAGTTCAGGGCAGGCAGCAATGATCAACAATCCAAAAACAAGCAGAATAGGTCGGCAGGCAGAGAGAATCAGAGTCCGTGTAAACAATCCAAATGGCAACAGAAAAACAAACCAGAATAACACTCGGAATTATAACACTAGGGAAATAAGACATCGCAAAGAATGTGCGTCTGCACGCTGCTTAAATATGCCAGTAAATGCCAAACACCTGGTGTTGTAATCAGCCCAGGTGCGTGGGTAAAATGAGTCCGGAGGGAAACATCAATACTCTGGTGAAGGTTCCCGCTGCAGCAAACCAGAGAGCGCCACAGAGGCGCGACTGGTGATAAAACCTCTGAACTTTGAAAATTTGTGCTGCATTAACCAATAAGGAGCTTGCTCTAGTAGTGATGTGATTACTACGTAGCAAGCAGAGGCAGAATTCAGAAACAATGGAGGACAAAATCATTGTCGCTGTATGTTAATCTTCGTATTTTCATAGAAACAGGAAAAAAAGGAAATTAATAATACATTCATTATACCAAAGTTTGCCTATGAGATATACCCAAAACAAAGTTTCCCTCCTGTTTAACCACTACAGAGACATCAGGAGGCAGCGGCAAGTGTCAGAATTACTAGCCGCGGTGAAGCTGAACTCTGCGGATACATGAGCATTGAACACCAGGTGTTTGACGTGGAGCTCATGGCTCTGAAATCGGCAAAGCAAATTTTTAAATAGGCACTCTCTTTTTTAATAAACCGCAGATTTGTGTTTTAAACAACCTCATTCTCGCCTGAAATTCTCTTTTTCTCTAATTCACAAAATTAAATTTTTTTTGCTGTTTTCCACTCCAACAATGCGAATTTGTATCTTTTGTTAAGTTAATTCTTTATGCGCAAATGAAGCAAATTTCACACAAGAATGAAGTGAGTAAACCGTTCAAGCATCCAACTACGCGTGAATAGCAGGATTTATTTGCGCAAGTCATGTCTGGTGTGAATGTACCATAATAGTTGAGATATACCTATGATAAAAATTACAGGCCTCTCTTATATTTTTAAGGGCTTTAAGTACTTAAGTACTTAAATACTTGCGCTCGATCTTCTCTCACCTGCTCGCACAATGTTTATTTTTGTCAGTCGCGTCAGTATTGGATGCCTAAAGATGATTTATTCACTTGACTTGAGACATGGCATTGGATCGTGTTAGTTTTTGTTTCATAAACTTATTTTATTTATTCATTAATAAATTTGTCTTTATTTAATGTATTGTTTATAGAGTAAATCTTTTTCAGATACTTTATTAACAGACTTTTTAAACCTTTCATGCAATTTCATGATAAATCATTCAAGTGAACAGTTGTACATTTTCACATTTTTTGCATCTTGAAATTAATAGTTCTGTATCCCTCTGTGTTGTTTTTATTTGTATTTGTTTGGAAGATAACTGAACCTTTATATCTCCTTTGTATTAGATATGATTAAAAATCAAGAGCAAGGCATTCACAGCTGTATTTTTAAACTGCTTACTAATGACTATTAATGTTGGAACAATGCTTTATAATGGATGAACCTGTCACGCCCTCAGGCGCTCCATGTGACTTTGTGTATGTTTTCGTTTCATGTCCATCTGCTTTCTGTTTTGTTTTCATTTTGTTCACCATGTGCCGTCCCTCGTTTGTAACTCCGTCCCCTAATTAGTGTTCACTCCCTGCCAGCCCTGTGTCCTGTACCTGTGTATTTAAAGCCTTCCTGTTGTCATGTTCGGTGTGAGTTGTTAAAGTCTCGTTCATGTCTGTTCATGGAGCAGTTTCTCCGTTTAATAAATGTTCAGTTTCGCTATTCCTGCCTCCGAGTTGTGCCTGTCCAAAAGGAAGCGAGAGCGCGAGCTCAACCTCAGCCCAAAACGTGACAGAACCGACTGTTTACTAATGCTTAACTAACTACTTAAGTTAGTTAAATTAGTGTGCAGTTATTATAAAGTGTTACCTTTTTTATTTTATAACTTATAAGTAATGATTCAGGCACCGTTTAGGCACCGGAACCGTTTTAAAAGTATTGGTATCGAAAAAACCCTAAACAATACCCAACCCAACTCTGGAGTGCAGTGTGCAGCCCAGACACTTAAAATGGCAACTGCCATTATAGAAAGCCCAGAGGCTAGAGGAACAGTCTCTGATACGGTCTGCACAGAAACTCTGGTGATACCTGTTGCATACAACGGTGGATCCTCCAAACTGGACTCCAGCCTCTTATGTCCTAGCAGGGCCGGAGTGGCACTCCTTTTTAGCCCTGGAGTTTCAAGTCTTCCAAGACCGGCCCACTTTAGTTTACGACTGAATTTATTAAAATAATGTCATTTCCAATTCAGTGCAAATACAGTAGCCTAAGCGTTGCTTCACAGTGAAGATTTATTTGAACAGTTAACACAATGTAATTGTTAACAGTATCAGAATTTATTTTCTTTATTTTATCCAAACCTTGAAATGAAAAGGAAAACTAAAACAAATAAATACAAATATACATTAAGCTATAAATAAAGATTAAAATAAAATATATTAAACTTTCTAATGACACTATCATGTATTTTCCAAGGAATTTTTTAGTCTCCCACTGAGATGCAACAGTACAAGAAAAAGTTTGATACATAAACATGAACGTTGGTTTGCAGATATTGTTATTTTGCAATGCTCCTAACTAGCTTAACATTAATTTACCGGGCGTTTCATTGTCTTCATGTGTTGTTGTACTCTCGCTGCCGCTGATTTTAACAAAAAATTTATTCAGCTTATTACATTTGGCTGCGTCATTTTCTAAAGCTTTCTTTTGTTCTTTTATAATATAAAAAATATGAAGGCTGAAGGCTTGGGGTTGGCGGCCATCTTGTGCAGTGATTCAGGGGCAGTAGCCATCTTGTGCTGTGGCTCTGGGTTGGCGATCATCTTGGGCTGTGGTTGTCTGCCTGGAGTAGTGGCCATTTTTTTGCAGTGACAGTGGTTCTGAATCTGTGAACATCTTGTAACTGACTCCAGCTGAGATATGGTGGCCATCTTGGGTGCTGATTCTGGCTGAGACATGGTGGCCATCTTGAGATCACACTCAGGTGTGTCAGCCATTTCAATAACAGATCTGGTGTTCAGGTTCTCCTTCATGACACCGTCTATAAACGATGAACCAGCAATAATCAAAGCATAGTCCATAAAGTCCTTTAAACTACACTCTAACCTCCATTCAGGTAACCAATACTTAATTGGTTCATTTAATCCAAAGCAGAAAAGGTCCATTAACACCGCCTCAAAGAATATCCGGAAAGCCTGCCCCAAAAAACTGAATGATGTAATCCGCAATCGTTAAATCAGCTTTGTCGAAAAATTTATCAGCTGCTCAAATGGGTCCAAACCCGGCCACAGTCTTCTGGATCCTGTCTTCTGTTACATTGGAGACGTAGGCATGCGGATCCATGTGCAGTTATATTTATGCAGAGTAAATACACCGGCAAACGGAACAATAGAGACAAGGCTGAATCGAGGTTGAGGTAAAGAGGCAGGTTTTCAAGGAAGGCAGCAATCAATCACAATCCAGAATAAACAGTCCAAAGTCAAAAAACAGGGAAAACAAACACCGGAATGAACACTAAGAAATGAGCAAACCAAGATTTCGCAGAGAACTATAGAGTGAGACTGGCTTTTGTTCTGGTGTTAATGAGTGTGTGGTCGTGGGTAATAATCTGCAGGTGTACGTGACCAAGTGGTGGTATGATGGTGCAAAGGATGCTGGGTAATGTAGTCCGTATAAGAGTCTGTAGGAATCCTGTGTGGGTTGAAGTGCCCTCTGGCAGAGCCCAAGGGAACTCCAGCTGAAAATCATCAACCAATTAAGACTCAAAGTAAATAAATATCAAGTGTGACTACTATGTGACAACAGCGGGGAAACTCTGAATATTCATGCAATGTGCGCATATCAAAATATGATATCTGATCAGAAGATTGTGACTATATAAACACTCACATCAGCCCGAGCACTTTATTTAGTGTTCATGTAAACACTAAGTTCAGATGTGACAATCAGAACAAATTCAATCTGATGGAAGCAAAAAATGTCCATCTAAACGTGGCTAATGTTTATTGAACTCTGAACTGTTTGAAATTCTTTTTGACACAACTTCTCAATCATATACACATTGCTGTTGTTTTTACTAGCTTATTTAGTCAGAGTGATATTTCAGAGTGTTCCTGTTTATGAATAAATTTTCACCCTTTCTTTGTTACTCTACAATTATTTACTAAGCATCAGAGGTTTCAAATACAATCAGGGTAGCAATCAGGCATCCGGTCTGGTTGTTCTGTCCAAACCATTCATTAGTTTGACAGTGACGAATATTGACTGTGAAAACCTCCTCAATGTTTCAGCTATGCTGTTCTGTCCCTGCTGTCTCACATCAGCTGTGTGTCTGCCATCAGACTAAATCAAATCTCACCTCATACAGCATGTCATTATGGCTTGCCTACAATGCCCTGGTTAAAGTCATTATGGCAGAGAGGCGAACACTTTTTGTTCTTTTGTCTGGTCGCAATGCTTCTATAACATGAGGGCAGAAAATATCTAATTTCATCATGTTTATTGTGTATCATGCACATTTGAGGATTCAGTTTGTGTCTGTGGTGGGGGAGGATGTATACGAAGACATCTGGAGAACAGGTGAAAATCATTTAGAAGACAAACCCTTTCCAGAGTAATTGGAGGAACGGCATCAAAGAACTTGATCTTTATAAAATGCTGAGAATAACTAATAAAGAAACATGAAGAGAATTTGCCAGATGGTATGTATGTGCATATCAGGTCAGTTGTTACTCAGTTCTCTGTAGGAGATGCTGCTTCAACTGAGGTGCTACACATCAAAATAAAATTTAATTGTTTAAATAAAAAAAATAAAAAAACTGAATTTGTTCTTTGTTTCACTTCAAAAGTAACAAAGCATAGTGTCATTAGTGAATGGGAAGTGCAGCATTTTTGAGACCGTTTCTTCTGGGCCCTCAGTGAGTCAAACCGGTCAGAAACGGGCATGAGCCCCATAGCATGGCATGAGGGGTCGTGTCAAGGTCAGTCAGTCCTGGTTCCACAGTCTGACTAATTAACTAAGGCCTGTGACCCTGACTCATGGTGGGCGGATCCGCCAGACCCAGTCTGTGATCCTGAACCAGAGTGGCCAGATCCGCCAGACCCAGTCTGTGATCCAAAACCTGCGTGGCCAGATCCGCCAGACCCGGGTCATGACCCAGTATCGCTGAACTCACCCGAGCTCCACGAGACCTTTGATGCCCCATGGCCTGAACCTCCAGAACCGGTAAATTGCACCAAGATTCCATCGGGTCCACTGGAGGCTGCACTACCGCTGGAGATGTCGGTTTCAATCATAGAATCCTCAGAGGCCTCATTGGTGGCTGCACAGCCCATGAAGGTTCCCGAATCAAGTCCCAGTCGGTCTCGGAGGGTGATCTCAGTGATAGTATGGTCACGAAGGGTGCTTTCATTCTTGGTCTGGTCTCAAAGGGTGTACTCACTTCCTGTATGGTCACTAAGGGCGCATTCACTCTCTGCCCGGTCTCAAAGGGCATACTTGCTTCCTGTCTGGTCACGAAGGGCGTATTCATCTTCTAGGCGTTCTAGAAAGGTTTCACCTCTGGATATGGGTTGTAAGAGGGCTCTGTCACTGTCTGGCCGATTCAGAGGGGCTCTGCTGCCATCTGCTCCGCCCTGGAAGATGGCCTTACGGTCTGTCTCACCCAGAGGGGCATTCCAGACACCTGATCTACCCTGGAAGGCCTCTCCACCGCCTGCTCCGCCCAGAAAGAGGTCTCCGCCACCCGTTCCACCCCGGTGGGCTTCTCCGCTGCCTCCGCACTCATTGCTGAAACTTTTAATAATCCATTGTTTCTTTAACTGAGAGGTATTATTTGACCAATATTTTTGTTCTTGACATTTTAATTCTCAAGTTAGAGTATAGCATGGTAAATTTTCCATACATTTTATGATATGTTGGACCTGTTCTTTATAACATTTACTCAATAATTGGTTTAAAGTGCTAATGCACAGCTGAACTGACAGTAACATCTAAGTGTGTTTTTGCACATTTCTGGACTGTATTACCATGCTACACTGCCTGTCACTCTAAATAAAGAGTGAACTGAAGATTACAGTTCATACTTGACAAAGCATAGACAGCAGTTCAAACACCCTGGGGTTGTGCGTTTTACTCTTTCTGAGCACTGCAAGCATATGTGGGGGCCTTTCGACAGAATTCCAAAGTGAGCATTTTGGGAATAAGCAGTCTTACGGCACAGTCTTACGGACTTTGGGGCTTATATGCATTAGATGATTTATAAGCTTCTTAACAGTACTCACCCACAACGCAAGTTGTTTTGTCTCTGCCGCCGTTTCAACTATCAGAGGGAGTCTTCTTATAAATGAGACTAAAATATAAAAACACAAGCCAAAACATGACATTAAGATCTATTTCACTCTAAGACTTAAACAAGGAAACAGTATCTTAGACAATAAGACAAGTATGGTGTTGTTTATTAGCTTAACTTTTTCTTTTAATGAAATGCTTAGTACAACTGCAGTATCAGTTACCCCCAGGAGCAACCTGAAATAGAGTATATCTCACATTCATTTGATGGTTACATCATCTATTTGGTTTATAAGCTCAAAATGTTCAAATTTACCATTCCAGAGGCTTAACCACTGGGTTAGTATCAGCAATTACTTTAGATTTACAGAAACAGTATTGTCATATTTCTTGTGAAAGAGAGAAATTGCTATGCACAATCTGGGAAAATAGTTCAGCCTTCTAAATAATGCTAATTGGTAACCTTTTCAAACCTCTGAAGCTGTCAGATTTACATTGGCTGGACTAGACTGAAAAATAAGCTTGTTAATGCTATTGAGCTTAAAAAAACATAATTTATGAGACAGCTGTTGTCAGACTTCATTAGTGATTTCAAATATGGAACTTCACCATAAGCTAGCTTTGGAAAATTTGATGTTTCCCCATTCAAAGAGACAGGAGCTGCACTTGCATGACTTGAATAGCTGCCCAAGAGGCATTTTAAAGATGGCTGCCAAGTGGCCTGACTTAAGGAACACTTAAACAGATTTTTAATCCGTTCAGCTGATCTCTGGACCAAAGACTTTAGATGTTTTTCCTATTTAAAACTTGACCCTTCTGTTGTTACATTGTGTACTAAGATGGACGGAAAACAAAAAAGTTGTGATTTTTTTAGGCCAATGTGGCTAGGAACTATACTCTCATTCCTGCGTAATAATTAAGGAACTTTGCTGTCATACCATGGCTGCATTAGGCGCAAGGATATTGCGAATTTTCAGGTGCTGTGCAATATCATTGCGCCTACTGCAACACATATGCAACTGGTAATTTTCCGTCAGTCCTTAGTAAATGATGTCACTACAGAATAATCAAGCATTAAGTAGGATAAACATTTAAACCATTAAATCATTGTGCGAGATGCTAACGGGTTAATTAGATTCAAGTATCTATGCTAAGATGCAGCTAAAAGTGCATACCCAGAGATGGGCTAAATTGGATTGGAAAATCAACTGTTTAACTGTAGGGGAGTTGGTAAATTAGCCTATTTTCAAAAATAGTGTAACAATAGTTTAACCCGAATAAATAAAAATTTTGAATGAATCGGTTGAACCAATGATTCAATGGCCTATTCATAAAGAGAGCAATTTACTTAATTCCTGAATGAATCAGCAGTTCAAACTAATCAAATGAATGAATGGCTCAATGACTTATAAAGGCATTTACCGCCACCTACTAGCAGTTTTCCATTGTACGAACAAAAAATACTGAGATGTTTCTCAAATTATCTTCTTTCATGTTCTATAGTTTATGTTAGCCTGTTTATGTGCAATACATTTGATGCTTAATCAAATAAAATATTTCTTCCTAAAATTACTTAATGTAATATCCACTTGAAATTTTTCATTTAACACATTAACCTTTAGGTGAAGATTTTGTAATTAATTACTCACCCTCCTGTTGTTCCAAACCCTTAAGGTCTTCGATCATCTTCGTGACACAAATTAAAATATTGTGTTGTTTGCACACAGAAGCAGCATGCATGTGTGTCGTGATTCTCTCTCCACAATGGTGGCAGGCTGCTGCAAATGGGATGAAGAGAAGAATTGTTAGATAAATTGGATTTTTTTATTCATATATTTTTTGTGCACAAACGTATTCTCGTAGCTTCGTAAAATAACGGTTGATAACCTGAAATCTCATGGACTATTTAAAAAGCTCTCAGATTTCATCACAAATATCTTAATTTGTGTTCCAAAGATGAACAAAGGTCTTATGGGTTTGGAACGACACAAGGGTGAATCAATGTAATTAATGACTTCATACTTCATAATTCATACTTCCAACCACATATTTGTGATGCTGTTTGCAAATATATGTTGGTATTATGATTTCGGGAAACACCAAATTACTGAACTGTGTTGGTAACAATGAATCTTCGAACAATGGCTAAAAAAGCTTTTGGGCAACGCAACCCAACTAAAACTCTAATTATCCTATTTAGGGAAGTTGAAATAGAATCAATTCCAGCTGTGGTTCGAAGTAAAGAAGAGGCAAACAAACTGTTTGTTAATGCTTCTTACTTAAGCTAAATGAAGGGAAAATCTGACTAATTCTTTTAAACATTTTAACTGAGACTACATTTTGCTAGACTTGACCACAATCAATTCAGCCAAAACATTTAATCGGTGAACACGCAAAGGGTGAAGGTCATGGATCTCGTGTGTTCTGTGGGCGTAAATTCTGTGTGGGCCAGCTAGATAAGTTGATAAACTCCAATAGCGAGTAACAGTATACATAATTCAAATTTTTGGAGCTGCAATTTAAATAAAAATATTAAACTTCCTGAAGGACTCGGAAAATCACTTGAGCAGACAGCTCCTCTCTAAGGTTTCAGTGTCTCCTGCACTGGTTAGATGTGTCAAGCTGATTTCCAAAGTGCCCGCATGCTTTCCAAGGTTTGTTTGATCCTTCCTAATGTCAGCATCTTTTCTCTAAATAGAGCTTAATTTTGTTTTCATTTTCTTTGTTCACATTGCTTAAACAATTCATTAGTGCAGCCCCAGGAGGGAAATGTCTTTTCATGCAAACCCACCCAATGGGTCATGGTTCACATAAGTGAATTTTTGATGTGTATTGATTCTACACATGAATGCCAACAAACACCAGCATATCCCACAGTTTCTTCTAATATATCACTGAACTTAGACCGGGCGGGATGACAGCAAATACCATCTCATGGTAGAAATGTGTCACCTGGTAAATTCTGCTACATTGTTCAACCCAAGGTATATCAGTGATGCCAAACAAACAACTTTAAACCAGGTGTATGATGCATAATTGAAGGGACAGTTCGCCTTCTGTCTCTGGTCCCTTTTGATCTCCATAATATGGGGAAAGGCCAAAAAAACATCATGCAAGTCAGTGGGAATAAACTGAAATAAACATTTAGTGCATGTTTTGATCATTTTTAAAAGTTTTGGGAGGAGCGCTAACCGAAATAATCACAGCTGCTTCGCATCCCCTAATCAATCTCCTTGTTACGATCTTCCAATCACATCCTTCTTACCTACTATAAATAAACCTCTCCCTCTCATCCGCATCTCGCTATACCATCCCTCCTCCTCCCCTTCTCCCCCTTCAGCTCCATCCTTTTCTCTAGGAGGCAGCTGGAAGCCAGGCACCAAACTCTTGCCCTCGCTAGGGTTCTGCCCACCAGGGTTCAGAGCCTGCTGCTCTACCGGCCTGCTTTCCGGACAGCACACCAAATCTGCTTTTAATTTTATCCTTCATTAATGAGAAAGCGCGAACTCGTGAAATACAGTGTGACTGATTTATCTCTTGGTTTACATCTATCAAAACAATTAAATGAGATGATAACTTATTATTTATGCATGTGAGTAGTTGAACTGGGATTTAAATTATAATGACAGGGAAAGAAATTCAACACGTGTAATGCATGTGTGGTAAATGAAGTGAAATTTAGACAATTTCATGTAGGTTCACAAAAGGTAATAAAATATGCTCCTCATGGCAGTCCCTCCTTGGAAAGTCTCCTTGAGGAGAGACCTTCTCTGGGCACGATCTGGCACCCGCGGCCTGATCTCTGGAACCTGCACGTCTGGTTCGAGTTGAAATACCTGTCATTAAAGACTGCACTTCTGATTGCTCTGGCCTCCATCAAGAGGGTTGGGGACCTTCAAGCCTTCTCTGTCGACAAAGAGTGCCTAGAATTCGACTCAGCTGACTGTCTGGTAACACTGAGACCTCGGCCTGGCTACATGCCCAAGGTTCCTACCACACTTTTTCGAAGCCAAGTAGTGAACCTGCAAGCTCTGCCCCAGGAGGAGGCAGACCTGGCCTTACAGTTGCTGTGTCCTGTACGCGCATTGCGCCTCTACATTAACCTCACCTGGAGCTTCAGATGCTCTGAGCAGCTCTTTGTCTGCTTTGGAGGTCAGCAGAAAGGTAATGCTGTCTCCAAACAAAGGCTGGCCCATTGGGTGGTGGATGCCATCTCCCTGTCCTACTTATACCAGGGAGAGCTATGCCCCCTTAGTCTGAGAGCTCACTCCACGAGGAGTGTTGCATTGGTGCACAGTGCTGGCTGTGTTTCCCTTCACCTATATCCATATCTTATCGATATTGTGCATTCCTTTGAAGTTCCATGTTAATTCTTTTTCATGTCTCCACCCCCCCAACCCATGCTTCAACTTTTTGATAATGGAAAAAGATAGAAGTTGGCATCCCAACGGGGCTCTAAATTTGGCCCCCAGGGCACTGGGAAGGTTACGTGCAGAGTCTCCTGCTTACACGCTTGCCTGCCTGTCGGCACTGGTGTCTCAGCATAACGCGGCCTCAGACTGACGCCGACTCGGCTCCTCGGCGAACACCTGCATTTGCAATCCAGCCGTGCCCTCTTATACTCGCGCTGTGATAAGGTGCACCTGACTGTAATTGTTGCACGCCAATATTTATTGGCCTTTTCCAAAGGATTAGAAGACAACTGGTCTCTCAAGCAAGATCCCATATGTAATGTCTTTATCTATTTGTATCATTAGAATTAAATTAAAATAAATATTTTTAATCAAAAATGACATATTTTGAATTTTGAAACTGACTTCCGGTGTTTAGACTTTTTTTCAACATAATATTTTAGAAAACTAAATATATTATATAAAACTACAAAACATGGTTGCAGCTATTAATGTAATCAATCAAATAGGTACTGTAAATAAGATATTTTACCCTATTCACCTGCAGTATATCACCTTAAACTCTTTTCAAAACTTTTCAAAACACATTTGTTGTGCAAACTTTAAAAGGTTGACACATTTTGCAGTATTTTCTTATTTTCAATTCTAATTCCACTGCAGCTTTGCAATTCAGAATAGGAATCAGAGTTTAAAAGACATTTTTGATTTGACTCTGTAGTCTGGAAAAGTAGGACGTTCTCTCAGCACCTGTCTGCTCTGTCTACAGAAGCAGTGTGTCTGACGGTGTCTCTTCTGGAGAGCGCGGGGAAAGGTTGCGGGTTGTTTTTCCTCTCAGCAGGCTGATAGCAGGGCTTTGAACCTTATCTTCCCGGCATGAGTGATGCGGGCCAACAGTATCCTTCTTGCCTCACTCTCAGCTTGCATAACCACTTCTTTGCCTGTCTCGGTAGCCTCTCCACCGAGATCAGTCTTCCTTTCAGACTCTGCAACATTCTCTGCACTTCTGGCTGTCACAACTTCTTGAGCAAAGTCCCTTGAGAGCTGCTACTGGGATCTTGGGATCTTTCAATGTCGGGTTTTGCACCAGCTGCTAAATTTAGAGTAGGGAGGCATGAAGTCTATACAAAAGCATGACTTTTGTGAAGCATCTTGAGGCAGCCTTGAGCTTTGCTTCTGGCCTGACAATGATTGCATGGCTGGTTTTGTGTCTTGAATATTGGATGTTCATTGATATCTTTAAGAGGTACACCAACAATACAAATCTTGGACACAAATGTGTTGTAAATGTTGTAAAAAGATGTAAAAATCTAAAATCCTACGGAAAATGTGAGAAATTATTTATGTAAACAAAAACTATAATACATTTAGTTTTGTAACAATAATAATTGGCAGCAAATAGTAAATGAAAGCCTTCAAAAGTAATTAAAATTAATTAAAAGTAAATCCCAAACCATTTTTCCAGTATACTTTGAAGTTAAAAATAACAAATTCATTATGAAACAAAATCCTACTTGATGAATCTGGGACCTTCAAGCTTGACGTAAAAAATAAAAGGGAAAAATTATTAAGTTCACTCATTTAAAAAATGTAGATATTAACTTGATTCTGAATAAAGATCATGACTGACTGACTGATAATCTTCCTGCAATAACCTAAACAGAGCGAATATGTATGCAAAAATATGATGCCTGCAAATATTGTCAGTAAAGCCATCTTTCAAAACATTATACAGACTTACCAACTGCCATCGCAAAGTTGTTGTTCAAGAATCTGTTCTAGAGACGTTGGCAGCTTTCACACAGCAGCAGAATACGGTTGTCTATACTGTTTTTCATTAATACGGTTACGTTCACACATAGTTTGGTTATTTAAGGGTGTGACAACCACATTCTGTAACCTAACTCCCACCTGTAAATTTTCAGGACTTGGAACACAGGCGCTGTGTGAATGGAACAGGACTGGACAACTAGTGTTTGTCACGTCATTCACTGTGGGAGAGAGCAGCTCTGCCGCACAAACTTATGTCAGTCGTGCACTACATCCTTTCATATGTGTTTTCGGTAACTTTGCCGGCAAACGCGGCTGATATTCCCTTCTCAGTTAGGTACTTCACTTGATCTTCCATAATAGATAGGAGGGACGCACAACTAGTAAAATACACTGCTGTCAGTTTAGTGGACGTCGCCATCTTTGATCTTACTTCGGTCACAACTGCTATGGTTACTGGTAAGGAGTCCCGTTGCACGTTCATACAGACAGAATTCTAAATACAACTGAACGCTGCTGTGTGAAAGAGACACTTGGCGACTCACACCAGTAAAGAAAATATGGTTGTCAATCCCAAATAAAGGATTGAGTGCAGCTATTTTGTCACACGCGCACACTCACACAGTATTTATTTCTTTTGCCATATATCTTTTTGCCACACCTTTAATAGGTGTTTTTCTATTTTTTTCACCTTATGTCTGTTTTAGAGACATCTTACAGGTCTACAGTAAATTATGTTATTTTTAGTTTTCTTTCTGCATAAAAAAGTATTTTCCTATTAAACTGATGATGACACTGATGGTGTTTTTACTACGTTTCTGGATCTGGATTATTTCAGTTGTGTTGCTGTCTGTGAAGGGACAGATGTGTTCTGAAGATGAACAAAGGTCTTTTGGATTTGTAACGACATTAGGGTTAGTAAATTATGACTGAATTTTCATTTTGGGGTGAACTAACCCTTTAATAATAAATATCTCTAGTAGCTGAGCAATCAAGTACCAGGATGTGTTTTCTCTCAGAACAGAATGCACAGGTCTAAGAGATGTTATTTTTTTTAAGCTGAACAAATCAACATGGCATCTGTCAAGTCTACAGGGCACCATTCTGTGATATATACTGTACACTGCTTCAAATGCAACTTTTGTGCTGCCATTAGAGCGTAAAGGTGAAAGTAAGCTTGAAACTTTTAGAGTGCAACTAAGGATGGGTTGCAGCGACATGGGACAGGAAAATTTTAGGTGTTCCTGGAGTGTCGGCCAAGCTTGTGCTGTCTCCTCCCCAGGACAGAACATCACATCTGCTTCCAAGAAGTACAAGCTGGCCCCATCTTTGTGTGAGCTCCATGTGGAGAGCGGATAGGTGCGGACATGTAGTGCAGGGACTAATCAGTTAAACACAGTCATTCTTATCGGCTGTGTTGATGAAGGTGGGGAGAGCGGTAAATCACTGATGTCATTGATTTGTAGTGCACTGAGGTATACTTCAGCATGTAAATGAAGACATGTACACCAGGGGTATTGATTTTGTAAACCACCTAACTTATAGTAAACCGCTTTGGACAAAACAGCTGTGTAAATAACAAAGCTTTCAAAATGTATGCTTTTACTGTGTAAAAAAATGCCAATATTGTTTTTTTTTTTTTTATTGTGTCATAAGATATACAGTAGTTAACTGTAGTTAACCAATATCCCATTTTCCTAAATATAGCCACTATTGTTTGACAAACAAATGTTTGAAAAAAATATATAGTGTGAATAATTCAATAACTCATTCACTCAAAGCCCGCCGCTTATTTATGTAATTGTAACGTCTCGGTTACGTATTGTAACCCTCGTTCCCTGAACAAGGGAACAGAGACGTCACGTCGTTGACCGACGAATAGGAATCTCGCTTCGAGATGCCAAAACAACTCTGCGTGTATGCAAACATGTCAATGATTTTCATTGGCATACGCTGATTAGGATCAGCTGAACCCAAATGCCTTGTGAGTATAAGTAGGTCAGCCGATCTAGCGTTCATTAGGTCTTCGCTGAGGAGCCGAGCCGGTGTTACGGCCCCTAGCGGCGGTACAGCCCCTATGGCGACGGGACGTGACGTCTCCGTTCCCTTCTTCAGGGAACGAGGGTTACAATACGTAACGAGATGTTCCCTTTCAGTCGGTCACTCGGCGAATAGGGATCCCTACCAAGGCGCCATAGAGACTGTCCCTTCCAGCCCCATGTGAGAGTCACCAACCCCCTGTCTTTGGTCTGTAGGAAGGTAGACTCTGCACATGGACCAGTACCGCACTATTAGTAACTGGACACTGGGACGTCTACTGAGTAGGACGTGCAGAAGTCTTTCTCTTTCAAAAGTAAGACACAACTCACATATATCATGAAAGAATTCAATGCATATGGAGTATAGGAACATATTGTACTCTCAGAACTGGGGAAGGTAGTTCTTACTCAGGGGTACACTCAGGGGTTCCCAGCCCTCTAGTGGTTCACAAGGATACATCACCATCCGACTGCCGAGGGGATCGGAGGACTCACAGTATCTACTAAGGATTACTGGAGAACATATACCAAGCCGACCAAATAGGTCCTAATCCGGCTCTTCAGCTCTATTAGAGGTGAGAACACGGGTAGAAACCGGTTCAACGCGTAAGCTATAAAACCTAACGAACATTTCAGGGGTCACCCAACCTGCAGCTCAACAATGTCAGTTGAGTGAGCGCGTACACTGAGGGACAGGGTGCACACTGAGCCTGGTGTGCCAGGGTGATGGCATCCACGCGTAGGCAGCTCTTGTAGAAGGCACTCACGCAGAAGAAATAGTGCCAAATACCCCTTGAGGTAGGCCACTTACAACCTCCGCGTCCCGTCCAGGGTCCAGACGTGGAGCTTCCACAAGTCTGGGCGAGGGTGCCAAGGGGTGCCCCGTCTCTGAGTCAGAAGGTCTTTCCTCAGAGGAATCGGCCAAGGAGGAGCTGTCACAAGGAGCATGAGTTCGGGGAACCACGTCCTGGTGGGCCAATAGGGGGCTACCAGCAGGAACTGCTCCTCGTCTTTCCCTGACCTTGCACAGAAACTGTGTTAAAAGGCTCACTGGGTTTTTTTTTGTTGCAACCCCTGAGGCCAGATGAAAGCCAGGGCATCTCTGCCTAAGGTTCCCTTGGTCAGAGCATAAAACAACTGGCAATGAGAGGTCTCTGGGGAGTTGAACAGGTCTACCTGTGCCGCGCCGAATTTCTCAAATCAGCTGGACCATCAGGGGATGGAGTCTCCACTGTCTGGTTGTAAACACCTGGAATATGAATGGCGCGAAGTGCCCTCAGATGCTTTTGACTCCATAGAAGGAGGTGGCGGGTGAGCTGCGACATACGACGGGAGCCTAGACCACCTTGATGGTTGATGTACGCAACGGTCGATGTGTTGTCCGTGCGGACCAGAACGTGACAGCCCTGAAGGTGCTCCTTGAGGCGACCCAGAGCTAGATGAACTGCTAGCAACTCGAGTCAATTGATGTGCCAATGCAGATGAGGTTCCGTCCAAACCCCTGAGACTGCATGCCCGTTGTGCGTGGTGCCCCACCCTGTGGTGGAGGCATCTGTGAATACCACAGCATGCCTGGAGACCAGGGGGAAAAGCTAAGCGACAAGCTGGAGTCACTTGAACCCGCAGCGAGCTATTCTTCCACGCCCACCTCAGGACTCGATCATGAAGCCAATGCTGAAGCGGTCTTATATGGAGCAGTCCGAGCAGGACACGATACTGATGTGCTTCTCCTTCGAACGCGAACCTCAGGAAGGACCTGTATCATGGAATGATTGAAACATGAAAGTATGTGTCCTTCAGGTCGATTGCTGTAAACCAATCCTGGGGACGGACGCAATCGAAAATGCGTTTCGGCATCAACATCTTGAACGGAAGCCTGTGAAGAGCTCGATTTAAGACTCGCAGATCCAGGATCGGTCGTAACCCACCCCCTTTCTTGGGCACTATGAAGTACGGGCTGTAAACTCTGTCCTCATATCGGTTGGAGGGACCGGCTCTTTTGCTTTCTTCATCAGAAGAGTAGCAATCTCTGCACGCAGGACAAGGGCACAGTCTGCCCGGGTGCAGCTGGCTGTCTGCAGCGGATGTGAAAGAAGTCTCAGTCTGCTTCTTTGGTGGTGGGGACAGCTGGGCACCGCCTCCACCACATCGCCGAAGAGGCTAGTCTGTGACACGGGAGCATTCATGAACCTAATCTTGTTTGCATCACTCATGTCCACAAACACAGCCAGGATGGCGCTGCTGGACCACCATCGTGGACATCGCACAACCCAGGGCACGCATCGTAACCTTCGTTGCACAAAGCGCGAGGTCCATTGTGGCACAAGTTCAAAGAACCCCTGGATCGTGGCCACCCTTGCGCAGAGCTCAGTGTCTTGGCCTGATGCACCTGCAACAACGCCACAGCGTGTACGGAAGACGCAGCCTCTCCTCAGGTTTTATAGGCATCATCATCGACGAATGCCTACAGGCCCGGGAGGGGAGCGACGGGATACCCTGCCAGAAGGTAGAGCCTGCAGGCACAGTTGCATCGCAACAGAGCTCTCTATCTGGGGGACCCCCGTGTAGCCCCTCGCTACGCCACCGTCAAGGGTGGTGAAGGAGGATGCGCTCTCCGAGGAGATTTCTCGACTGTCACCGAAGGCTAGCCCTCTCTCCCCTGGAACCGGAAGCTCCGCGGATGCTGCCAGCGCAAGCTTCCAGAACGCAAAAGAGGAATATGGACTCCCTTCTACGGCCAAGTAAGCCTTATCCACAACTCCGAGACAGTCACCTTACTGCATTACAAACATGAACTATCCACGAACGCCGCTTAGCATGCTCAACGCCCAGGCATGTAAACAGCATTCGTGACTGTCCACTGATGCCAGGAAACGGCCACATCCAACAACACACTGATGGTATGCCATTCCTCGTTAAAGGAAGTGTTTTCAAAAGACGTACCACTGTACTCTTTTAGCTTTGCTTTTTTGTGAAAGGCTGAAGCAAACAGGGAAGATGGCCGCTCAGTAAACAAATGCAGATAGTGCAATACAAATGTTACCGCCACTCAACTGGAACCACCATCACTGCAACACCGTAACACCAGCCTTTCTCCGTCGCTCGCAGAGTAGAAATGGCTTCCGGAACGTTCGCATGAACTGCTCGGCTCCGAAGCGAAAAGCTAATGAACGCTAGATCGGCTGACCTACTTATACTCGCAAGGCAATTGGGTTCAGCTGATCCTAATCAGCGTATGCCAATGAAAATCATTGACATGTTTGCATACACAAAGAGTTGTTTTGGTATCTCGAAGCAAGATTCCTATTCGTCGGTCACCGACTTGACATCAGAGTGACGGACTGAAAAGGAACTGCTTTTATGTCACCTCTGAGCATTAAACAGTCTCTGTAAATCCATCTAAATGCCACTTCAAAAACAGTTTCTCCTGTGCTAAGATTGATTTTGTTGATACTGAATTTATTTGATCTGTAACAACGCTATAAGTAGTGTTATTCTTATAGAAATTGTGGATGAAATGTAAGAATTTTGCATGAAATAAGATGCATGCATTTAATAAGGTTTAAAAATTGCCCTGTATAAATGTAAAAAATTCATTTAAATCAACTTTAGAGGGCCGATTTTGTTAAATAAGCTAATTTACTGCCATGAACTGACCACTCCACAGAATATGAGAAATATGAAAAGCTTTGTGAGTCAGCTTGCCACAACAGGCCTGCAACAACCCAGAAACCCACAGCAAAACAGTCTAATTCTCACTATGGATTAAATCAAAGAAAATAATAAGATATGCAGTGGGTACGGAAACTATTCAGACCCCCTTAAATTTTTCACTCTTTGTTATACTGCAGCCATTTGCTATGGTTCATTATTTTCCTTATTAATGTACACAAAGCACCCCATAATGACAGAAAAACACAGAACTGTTGACATTTTTGCAGATTTATTAAAGAAGAACTGAAACATCACATGTTCCTAAGTATTTAGACCCTTTGCTGTGACACTCATATATTTAACTCAGGTGCTGTCCATTTCTTCTGATCATCCTTGATCAACTTTATTAGGAAAGCCACACACCTGTCTATATAACCCCTTACAGCTCACAATGGATGTCAGAGCAAATGATAATCATGAGGTCAAAGGAACTGCCTGAAGAGCTCAGAGACTGAATTGTGGCAAGGCACAAATCTGGCCAAGATTACAAAACAATTATGCTGCACTTAAGGGTCCTAAGAGCACTGTGGCCTCCACATTCCTTAAATGGAAGCAGTTTGGGATGACCAGAATCCTTCCTAAAGCTGGCCATCCGGCCAAACTGAGCTATCAGAAGAGAAAAGCCTTGGTGAGAGAGGTAAAGAAGAACCCAAAGAAAACTGTGGCTCACCTCCAAAGATGCAGTTGGAAGATGGGAGAAAGTTGTAGAAAGTCAACCATCATTGTTTGCTAAAGTTTGCTAAAAAAAAACACCTGAAGGTCTCAAAGATGGTGAGAAATAAGATTATCTGGTCTGATGAGATCAAGATACTTAAAAAACTTTTTGGCCTTAATTCTAAGCAGTATTTGTGGAGAAAACCAGGCACTGCTGTCTGTTGAATACAGTCCTAACAGTGAAGCATGGTGGTGGCAGCATCATGCTGTGGGGGTGTGTTTCAGCTGCAGGGACAGGACGACCGGTTGCAATCGAGGGAAAGATAAATGCAGAAATGAATACTTTCCGTAACCTTCTGCCACTCACTGGCAAATAAAACCATTCTCCCATCTGACAAAACTGCCATTCTCTGGGTTCGAACAGATTTTATCTGAAAGTGTACAATATGAGCCTCCAATAACAGGCAGCTTTTCAATGTTCACATGAGAGCCAAGCAACATAACGTCAAACTCCTCAGTACATCACAAGAACAAACCTTTAATTACCCCACTGTGTGCAATCATCCTGAGATCAGACTGTTATTTTTATAATCTTCAAAACATCACAGTGCTGACAGCGTCTTGGACTGACCGAAGATGATGACTCAGCTCTGCAGAGGGTGCAGGGGGCATCTCAGAGGAACTAAAAGCTGTACGATGGACAGAGTTTCATGAGAACACAGCCTACTGCGCAGTTGCTCAACCTTCATTACATGTGCTTATTATTTCAGGCCAGAATCCATTGTGCAAGCAAACCTCCGTCTACTTGATTCTGTCAGTCACAACAGACAGTCCAATCACCAGTCTTATGCAGATCACACCCCTGACAAACACTCATAATTTGCTCAGTGAGTTATCTGTGCAACTCAGGCAAAAGTCTTACTTTCTTTCTAAAAAACCAGTGCACTGCCTTTTTTACTGTTCTAACCAGGCCACTGCACTGCATTATAAAGTCTTGCTAATACATTCACATTTACAGTCTTTAAAGGGTTAGTTCACCCAAAAAATAAAATTCTGTAATTACTCACCCTCATGTCGTTCCAATTCCATAAGACCTTTGTTCATCTTCAGAACACAAATTAAGATATTTCTGATGAAATCACAGAGAGCTATCTATCCCTCCATAGACAGCAAAACAACTGAAATGATCCCAGATCCAGAAACATATTAAAAACATTGGTAAAACAGTCCATGTGACATAAATGACTCTACTACAGTTTTGCGATGCTACGAGAATAATTTTTGAGCAAAGTAAACAAGAATAACATAATTTACTCTTCTCCCGTGACTTACGTCTTTTGCCATTTTAACGCACCCTGCATGCAAGCTTTAATGTATTTGATGTAATCATACATCCAGGTGAAAGTGTGCACATGTGAGTAATCTACGGCTGTTTGTGCCTAGAGGAAAACTCACGTTAACACAGTAATGTTCTCTAAAATTGCAGAAGATGTAATTCAGGGGAGAAGAATGGCAGAGTTAAATTTAGGGGTTTTTTTGTTTTCTTCGCGCTAAAAATAAAAAGAATCGGCACAAAACTGAAGTTGAGTCACTGATGTCACATGGACTTTTTACCAGTGTTTTTGCCACGTTTCTGGATCTGAATAATTTCAGTTGTATTGCTATCTATAGAAGGACAGATGGCTCTCTGATCAGAAATATCTTAATTTGTGTTCCGAAGATCTTATGGGTTTGGAACGACACGAGGGTGAGTAATAAATACCAGAATTTTCTTTTTTGGGTGAACTAACCCTTTAAGATCATTTCCTGACCAAAAACTCCATGTCCATAAATCTGCATTTAAGGTGGTTTCTTATAAAATACTTTGTCCTATGACAGAGTAATTTGAATAGTCAATTATATGTAAGCTTTATGTCACTGGTGGAGCCAACATATATATATATATATATATATATATATATATATATATATATATACACATTATATCTTTGTAATATTTTTATCACGCTGCTTTATAGAAATTTTTTTTTTT
>JAUYWG010000051.1:3566868-3581279 GCA_034779775.1 Enteromius afrohamiltoni
GAGCCAACATATATATATATATATATATATATATATATATATATACACATTATTTCTTTGTCATATTTTGCTCACCCTGCTTTATAGAAATGTTTTTATTTTTACTAATGCACTACAAATATTTATAATTTGTTTGAAATATGACAATTGTGCAGAAATTTGCAGAATAATGCAGAAAATTTTACAGCTATACAAAGACATTAACACAAAGAAAACAGTGGTATATACAGTTTGTTAACACATTCTTCTTTCTCGTGTTTTTCAAAACTATTAGAAGCCTTTTTTTTAATTCATGCAAGTTTAAAAAAGGATTATCTTTAAAATGTATCAGCTGACACTGTAGAATACATCACAGAAAAAAAAATAATATTAAAATCATATGCATATAAAACCCAACAAAATTCCTTTTGAAATATTATCAAATGTGGATTAAACGGCCAGATACATTTGGGGTCACTAAATAAATACAAATTATGCAACATTATTTGATCTGTTACTAGAACCTCTAGGCATTTTAGAGCAAGATTGAGAAACACTAGCTCACATTATTCTTTTGTCATGGACCAGAACAGAGAACATGTCCTTTATGTCAAATAAATAACCAATCTAATTAAGTGGAAAGTCCATTTAACTTGTTTTAAGAGTCAACTGTAAACTCAAAAAGATGTCATGCTGACTCAAATAAAATGGGGGTTAAAAGCATACATACAAATGGGGCACATTGTAGTAAAATGTAAGACATGTGTGGAAAAGGATGATGCCAGCATTTGTGCTATGCTAATTAAAACGGTACAGCTGTAATGAATCTAGCTCAGCCGCGTGTGAAACCACAGCAATAGCTGGAAAGAAAGAAAGAACACGCTTTTTCTGTGTTGATATGAACATGACAAGCTGTATTTCTTACATGTAATCCAAATTAGACCTCTATAATGAGCTGTAAACTTTCTGTGGGATGCACTGTAAACTACAGTTTCAAAACTAACATTATAAACTATTATTGTACAACAAGTTAATGGATGCCCCCCTCTTACAGTGTAAAGTGGTTTAAAATATATGTGTTTACTGTATAAAGAACTGTAAAGAGTTAAGGATAAAAGCATAATCTGACTAGCATCTGACGTCTAACAGGCTAACATCTCCCCCTAATGGCCTAAAACATTAACAAAGGCACAGCACCTCCAGTGTTCAATTGGATTTAATGCTAAAAAAATGCAATGCTTCAATGGGTCACAGTTACGTCAAATAGCAATAAGCAATTTATAGAACTAAAAACACAGGCACTTTAAATTTTATACATAAGCTGGCATCCATATTTTAAGTAAATACCATGAAATGAATGCTAACTTTTTACAAAAAGTATAAGATTTGCAGGGATGCATCTAAACAGTTAGGCATCACTTCATATTCTCTTATTCAATGCCGTTTTATTTTGACTGTGCCTGATTTTATTTCTTTTGAATGATCTGTAAGTAAACTGTTGGTCCGGGGTTTGCTCTGTCCCCTCTTCTCTCCATGGCCTCATTAATTCCGCTTTGTATTGGGCCCCATGCTTGTGGGTCAGCTGCCTATGGAAATCTACCCAGTCTTCTTGGCACACACTGGAACCCCTTAACAAAAGGGGCACCCAGAATCACCCAGAATGCCACCTGGACTCTGAAACAAAGACGAGGTCAGCCTGAAACATTTGAATAAAATATATATGCCTTTGTGCATGTTGTTATGAGCAATGAAGCTCCAAGATTTGGTGGGAGATCAGACATAATAAATAATGCAAATAAGACAAAAGGCTTCCGCGATGGCCCTATCTGTCCTGTGCTGAATTCTCACTACACATTACATTACATTGATCAGGTATTATGGATTTACAAACTATAAATGAATTTCTTATTGTTGTTGTTGTTTTTTTATTTAATATTGTTGGATAAACAAACTATCATGGAATTGGAATATAGTTATATAATTATAGTATATAATTATAATAAGGCGAAACAATTATTGTAAATAAATACAATTTACTATAATTTTTAATGAATTGTTACTTTGCACTTTCTTGGTAATTGTTTGTGAAATTTACAGACTGGAAAGTGAAAATTGTTGCACTCCATGTATATAATGTAATATTATTATTGCTTATTTATTTGCTTATTTTTTTGAATTATTAAAGTTAAAAGTAAACATTTTCATAAACATGAACTTGGCTTGCTTGCTTTGCACTCAACAAAATTTGGTTACAGAAAACGAAATGAGATGTAATTCTTAAAATATTTTCTACAGTATTTACCCTTTGCCTTAACATGGAGACCTTTTGAATGCACTGAATGCAGTCAGGGATGCTCATCTCTGCAAGCATGTCTTTACAAACATTTTACAACCAAAACGGTGTTCATTCAGCAATGATAATCCTCTTTTTCACCACATTATTCAGCCGTCAGACCACTGAATGGCTATGGAGCTCATGCACTGAAAGACCTTCTAGGGTGGCATGATGGGTGGAGCTACTAAAAGTGGTCACATAGTGGGTTTACCACGGCACAGCCAATCCACGGCTAGTCTTTATTCTCTCACCCTGGGGCTTCTCCACAGGTGACTAAAGGGGTGAAATCATGGCCCTCTTTCGTGCTTTGGCCTTCAACCCATCCTCACACTCTTTCTTGGGACGGTTCTTTGAGACTGTCATGGTTCACAGCTTGTGGAGGCAGAGCAATGAGTCTGAACCCAAGTTACCACTCATTCAACCGGTGCTGATCTGGTAAAGACAATGGAATTAAACCTGAATGACAAAAAGGGGAAGTGATGCTTTTAAATTGGATGGAGAGGCAGCTGAGTTTAAATTACCACTAATTAACTTAAAGTTCAGCTTCCACCACCATTGACTAAATAGAGAACATTTTTTTTTTTTTTTTTTCATTTGGGGTGGTCATTTTTATGCTATCTAGTTCTAAATATAATAACCAGTGAGAGTCTATATATTGTGTGCATTATGTCATGGAGCAATTAAGTCTTCACATTTAATTAAAGCTCTATAAATGCACAGAATAAAGGCTAAAGGCAGGAACTCGTAAAATGTTACAAATTTTCATCCCTCAAATTGCTTCCAGGCTTTTTTTCATTTGTTCCATCTCAAACAGGAGATTATTTGACGTTCTGACGTTTAAAAGTTAATTGTGAGCTCAAAATACAAATACATACACAGTGGATTTCTGCACTTTGAATAACTCTTCTAGCAATCTGATAAGCCATTTCTTCATCTCCTCAGATGCAAAGCAGCTCTATCATTTAATGCTTTGGTTGTGTCCAGTAAAAGTAGTATAGCACATAGTATAGCACACGTAAATGAGCTTCAACGATAAATAGCTGGCTGGCTTATTTTAACTGTAAGTTCTAAATAGCCTAGCGCTCTGTGCATGTGATCAATTCTGTTCATTAATGAATGGACGACGAACAAGGCCACAACTAAACAGCAATGAAACAAAAAATGAAATTAAAAGCATCGACTGAAGAAATCACACGCATAAAGTAGTTTACAGCGACCCTGTGTGGTCACCAGGGGAACATTCATATGGCTGATGATAAGCTGTGGATACAAAAAAAAGTTGAACGCGGTAATATGATATTAAATGAATCAATTTCTTATATTTCACGACCATACATCATCCCACAAATTGTAGTAAAATCAGATATTGGATAATCATATTTTTCATATAATCGCTTTTATAGATAATCTTATTTATCTGAATATTTCATAACTTTAATTAGAACAAATATCTTGTTATGTACAAGCCTCAGATAATAATAGCATCGTGTAACAGGCAGAGCGTTGAGCGGAAGTGAGCAGTTTGGTCGCTGTGGCAACGGAACTCTATTCCGTCAACGTTTGCAAGTTACAGAAGAGTCACAAATCTGACAAGCAGGTAACGTTAACGTTAAATCGCAGCTAGACTTTTAATAAGCTTCCTCGTGTCTGTTTCACATAATTCATCGTCACACGTGTTGTTTACTCAAATTGAGCTCATTTTAACTTTATGTTTGATAGCAGCATGTCTTCGGCGGAGGAGAGCGGCTCGAGGACTCCTCTCCTCCCAGACATCAACAGTCCCCATAAACACAGGAAAACACCGAAGTCAGAGTAAGGTCTGCTTATCAACGCTAAAACTGGAACAGTTTTGCCTTCCAGCAATTTCCAGTAAGGTTTTTTTGTTAAGTTTAGGTCCATCGAATGGACGAATCCAGCTGCAGAGAAAACGCAGATCCCCAGCGAGTAAGATCTCTGCATTTAGAGTGCTTCTGAAAACATTATGAGATGTTTGTTTGAAATGCTAAGCATCAGTTCCGTTCATTCTCGATTCGGCTTCCTATCTCTCGAGGTTCACGAAGCCTCTGCGTCAGAGCGTTTGCGTGCATCTGCTGCGCGAGGGCTATCCTCGCTCGTTCGCGCAGATGTTCTCGCTTCTGCGGCGCTGGCACGCGGCGGATCCGCGCAAACTGCGCACGCTCCAGCAGCACCTCACCTCCGCCGAGAGCGCCGAGAGACACGGTAACGGGACAGCACAGCAATTCACATTTACACACATATTTTTATGTTATGCATTTCTGCACTTGTTGTATCTGTATGTTGAACTTTATTGATTGACTTTTTACAATGTTGCCGTCCAGGGGCGGATTTAGTGAATTTGGGGCCTCAGGTCAATATAGGAACGGGGCCCTATATTTGCACACATTTATTGTTAGTTGCCGCTGCACAATGGTGCCACATAGTTATGTCCAGTGTTTCTACATTTTTCATGTGCATATTCTTATGGGATTCTTTCATTAACATTAACATTTATTCATTTAGCAGACTCTTTTATTCTTTCGTGTTGCAGACCACGAAATAGCAATTGATTTACAATTGAGAGGCAAGAACAGAAGTACAAAATTATTATTACTTATTATATATAATGACACAACCCTGGTCAGGCTACATTTTTGCTTCTCTGTGTCCACATGCTGTATTTTGATGCAGCTAAATTCTTAATAAATCTGTTTCCATGGATACTGTTTCTGTTGTCATAAAACGGGATGAATATGCTCTACCTTCCAAGAATCATCGCCTGATAAGTTCAAACACATAAGATCAGACAATCGTGTACTAGTGTAAACCGGGCCTCAGATAAGCAACATATCTGTGTTTCAACTGAAAGCGCAGCTCCTTTCAGCCGTTTTCTGAATGAAGCAGATGCTGAGCTCATGCTCCTGTACCAGTCAGCTTCAGATGCAGAATATTTTTGTTTGCTACAAGCAGGATACACAAGAAGCACTCAGACACACAGGTGGCCGTCGGTAATAAACACCGTAATTAGCAAGCGTGCGCGTGTAATGTTGCTTAATGCTCATCTCGCATTTTGGGGGCCCCTTAGCTTTCGGGGGCCCAAGGCAGTCGACCACCTTTGCCTAATGGGTAAGTCTGGCCCTGTTACCATCAATGGGCAAGCAGGTGAGAGACACAGGCCCCACGCTCGATTTCAATCCAGATTTGTAACCAGTGGAGAAGACAACTTGGAGCATATGACACCACCTTGTCTCAGAACTTTGTCTTGACAGTGACCGGCACATGAAATACTTCAGAATGATTGGCTGATGCGATTAAACTCCCCCTCTTCCTCCAACGATATAAAAAGTATTTTTTTAGGGAAAAAACATGTCTGATCGCATTATGCAAGTTTTATAGAAGTACTGTGCTCGTTTATGTATTTTCCTTTTTTTATTTCTTTATTGGATTTATTTTTCTAATTTACTGTGTACAAAGTATCACAAATTAATTGTGCGTAACACACTGCGTTTCACACTGCACGCGTCAGCAGGGCGTGAGCTGCGCGTATTTTTCTCGGCGCCCATGTTAACGGATGAGTGCTTTCACTCAGCACGCAGGAGCGGCGCGTCAGCGCGTAGCAGGAGCAGAGCAGAAGCGTCAGTGCCGCGATAGTTTGCTGCGCCGCTGACGCCGAATTAAAGTGACAGTGCCTTGTAATTGATGTATTTCGTGTTTCACGCTCACCATATGCAAAAATAAAATGCACAAAAACACAATTTACAGGATTTTTTTTCCCCAAACTAAAGGGAATTTGTTAGCTTTAAGATTAGTTTTTCAATTCAATTATTCAATCCAAATTCTTTTTTTTTGTTGTTTGGAAATACTTCCTAATTATGTCTTGGATTCTCAAAGTGTAACCTATTCAATCTAGCATCTGCACGCAAGCCTTCCTTTACATGGCAAAATATAATATTTCTTATACAACATGTAAGAAGTGTCAGACATCGTTTTTGCTGACAGGCTCTGCTATTTTTTCATATACAAATATTGAGAACAAACAAGAAGTTTGTTGTGTAAACTATAATAAGGCATTCGCACAAAAAAGTATGCTGACAATAACATAAAGCACACAACGTTCGGAGAAGAGCGCTGGAAAATACGACAGAAATAACCTGCTTGTCTTATAGTCTGCTGCAGTACAAGCCGCGGTTCAGCTGCGCGCGGCAAACGCTGCCAGTGTGAAAGCACAAACGCCGCGCGCCGCTCAGGCGCCGCTTACGCCCTGATGACGCGTGCAGTGTGAAACCGGCGTTATAGCATACACGGGAGGAGTTGTTGTTAATGCTATGTAATTTGTAATAAAGGTTAAACAACAAAAAGTCTATTTTGAAATATGTTCTGATCTTCCACTGCTATCCAGTGCTTCTGCTGTAAAATTTAAAAGTGATGATACTTAGATGTTGCTTATTTTTTGGGGTCTAATTCTGTGATTTGATTGGTCAGTCTCTGTATTTTTTATTTTTTTTAATGACAAAGGTATTGAACCGTTAAGATGCTTTCTAAATGAAAAACAACCATTTGGTTTAGGGTTTAAATGATTAAAAGGGCTTATTAAAAAATATCAGATGTGCTGTAGGTGCAGCCATTACACTAACACTAACTAACAGACTCTTAGCCCTCTCTATTCTATTTTTTTCAACCTACTATTTTTCTTTTTATTTATTTAAAATTGACCCTGAAACATTCTCTTCTCTTTCTAATCTATACATTTGTGTTCAATTTTTTATATAAACAAGGCCCTCTAACACTAGTGCTCTCTATTCTTTTTCAATTTTATCAATTGTTTTCCCCTTATTTTCAACTTTAAACAGTTGTTACAAGAATTCAACAGTATGTAAAATAGTTGTTAATTTTGCTGAAGTTAAATATACTAACCCTGTACAGGTTTATCTAAATGTATTACAGTTCACCAGTACATGTACATTAGCCCTCTGAACCTTTAGATGGATTTTACATCAATGCTCTGCCTCTCTGTGTTTCACGCTGTAGGACAGTATGGAGAAGCGTATGACAGCCACATGTTCTTGGCCAGGTTTTTCACTGAGCCAGAGGAGAAATGGTTAAAGCAACATTTCATTCAGCTGGCCCTTCATTCAGCTCGTAAATTTAAAATGGACTCTGGCAAAAGAGAGGCTGAGGCCAACCTACACATGGGCCAAGTTTATTTAGAGAAGGGTAACATACATACACACACAGTCATTCAATATATGAATCTGCCTCTTTCCATTTAGATTCAGATTTCCTACTTGAGTTCAAATAAGTGTTTCTTTTAAATTGTGGGTAGCAAAATATGATTCACCCCAAAGCGAGGAAAAAAATGTTCGGTTATATGTAGAGATGTCATATGTGTGTGTGTTACAGGTCAGCTGGAGCGAGCACAAGAGCATTATGAGGTGTTCTATCAGTTGACCATGGGCCGTACATGGCAGGACCCCAGCGGCCGCATATATCACTCACGCTCATGTGAAGAGCTCCAGAAGGTGTTCGCGCTGCTGGGACAGAGACTGCATGAAGAACAAGACCTCACACACGCCATTAAGATTTTTAACAAGGCCTACCAGATGGCTAAAGAGTGTATGCTCACTTTATTAACGCTGGCAGTGATTTAACGTGACATGATCAGAGATATAAGCAGCGTGCCCAGTGCTATTTTTGCTTGGTTGACAAGTGTGAATAGTTCTCACTTTAGATTAGCTGATGGAAAATGTCATTAAATGTGTGCTTTAAACCAACTAAAACTGATACATTAAACTAATATTAATATGAATTAATTAAATAATATGACATACAAACACTCATTAGATATTGTAACTCACAAGATATTAATTACTAATAACTAATAACCTTTCTAGCGGGAGATCGAGGGTTAGAAGTAGAAGCAGCCTATAGACTGGGCCTGGCGTATCAGAGCACTGGAGACCAGAAGACTGCTAAACAGGTCTGTTCAGAGGGATTACAAACTCTACTTTGCTCATTCTGTAACTGTTCTTTGAGGTTTTTGTTGCGTGTGTCAGTTTTTTAGTATTTGTATGGAGATCTCCACAACACTTGAAAATACAGACAGCCTGGGAAGAGCATATGAAGCCATTGCCAAATCTCTGCAGAGGTACAGCATTTGCACACACACACACACACACACACATCACAACACATTTAAATCTGAGATGTAAAGCTTAATTTCTAAAATAATGACTAGAGACAGAAAACCAGTGTTTTGCAATGAAAAGGTACCAAAAATGACCAGTAAACATGGTTCCTACAAGTTCAGCTTCCTTGGAATTTCCTGTTAATTGATGTATAATATATAATATAATATAAGCTGCTTTGGATGAAACAAAAAAATATGAAAAATTGAACACTACTTATGGTCTACAAAGAAATCGTCTCTAGGTTATGAATATAACCCAGTTCCTCGAACGCCTCAAGCGTGATGGCTCTGAATCGTGTGTAGACTCAGCCAATGGAAAGGTGTTCTTAGTGTGTGTTTGTGCACATCTAGGACGAGAGAACAGATGAGCCGCCACACCGCGTGTTGAGTGTGCCCTGACTCCTAGCCTTGGCGGGAGACCAGAGGACTCATAAGAAAAGTTGATGGCATCCTCTATCCAATGGCTCAAAGTCTGTTTGGTCGCTGGAGACCCCTTCTTGGGGGGACCAAAGCATACAACTGGGCAGTTAACTGGGTCTTGCTGGTGATTTAATTAAATTTGTGGACTTTTAGGATTTGATTTTGTTTCTTCATCAGATTTGGAAATGTAGAAATGTAGCATAGCACCTAACTTGTTAACCCACATATGCTCTGCAGTGAATGGGTGCCGTCAGAATGTCCAAACAGCTGATAAAAACATCACAATAATCCACAGCACTCTAGTCTAACCAGATAACGTCTTCTGAAGTGACAAGTGAAATTAATATTTTAATTAATATTTTAATTTAACTTCAAACCTTTGCTAATAGCTCAAATCTGTGTCCTCTGTTCATAATACTACTTCCTCCAGTAAAGATGTACATGAATATAAAATTTAGTTAGCATTTTTGGTCATGCCATAGTTCTCATACTTTTATTTGAAGACATGATTTTTTACATTTGGCTTAATATTTCATAAAAAATATTTTTAAATGTACAAGGATACTGTCAATTCTTTTGACTGCTGTATGTAGGATATGAACTTTAGCCAGAAGGTGGCAGTACAGTACCCGTGTCTACACGGTGAAAGTTAATGAGTTGGTTTTAATGGAATTACTTGTTAGTCAGTGATTTTTGATCATTTACAGTGGTATTACAGTACTTACAACCTTATAACTAATCAACTATGACTTATCAATAATAATTTCCTTTTAAAGCAACGGTGTGTTTGTGTGTTACAGTGAAGGCAAACTAACAGAGGCAACTGAATATTTGGAGAAGTTTGAAGAGATTTTTCTAAGCAAACAGGACAGAAACCTTGAGAAAGCTTGCATGTGCCTCGGAAACGTCCTCAGCTTGAGAGTAAGAGTTTGTGTCCCAAACCTAGTGAGCTGCCTGTCTAGAAAGCATTGCAAAGCATCATTAGCATGTGTTGTGTAACATCTTTGTGCACTTCAGGATTATTTATTAGTTATTAGTATTCCAGTGTATCTGCATGTTTATTTTTGTAAACAGAAGCAGTATGATGGAGCTCATGCAAATTTTGCACGTGCGTATGAGATTGCGTTTAATCTGGAGTCGGTGGCCAGGCTGCAGAAGGCACGGATGTGTGCGGGCAGCGCTCGGGCCCTCAGCATGATACAGACCTATCACAGACTCATAGAGACACCAGGACACAAGAACATCAACAGAATCATCAGCTGGAAGAAGAGTAGACACGACAGCTCAAGTGCACCATCGTGAGTGAGCAGTCAACTGAACAATTCAGAAGAAATCTCTGCCATATCAGAGGTATCTGAAATACTTTGGTGTGTCCAGTAATGCACAAACTTCTCTCTTTTTTCTTAACAGAGGAAGAAATGAACAGTAGAAGGCAGATGTTTGTCTGAAGACTGAATAAAGTACTATGATCTGTTTCAAATCTGTCTTTTAGAAAGGTTCCATGTAGAAAAGAAGGGCATTTTTAATACATTTAAAAGGGAATTGAAAAAAAATAAGTGTGAACTGTTAATTGAAAATGTATTATGTTTTAAATGCATATTAAATGCAATAAGATGAACTAGCATTGTTTTTAAACACTAGTAGTACTTGAGTTACTTTTGTATTCTTTGGTCAAAAGAGATATGGTGGTAACACTTTACAATAACAGTACATGAGTTAACAATTACTCGACTATAAACTAATGATGAGTTAAGACAACTATTAATCAAGAACTAACTTAACTGTGATATGACTCCCATGAATCTCTGCATGAATAACGCCACCTTACTTACATGTTAGTTAATGTGTTAATTAAAACATGCTTTTTCTGCACAAAATCTGTGCATTAATGTATTGCATGTATCAATGAGTTATTAAATATTTATAGTTTTACACATGTAGAGAAAGGTTTTGAACCATATGAAAACTGCACGTTCCGATTGGCCAGACTCTTAATCTTTATGTTTGCCCGCTCAGTTCATTTTAATGGCACTAACAGATATTATAACACTGTACAATTTGATAACATCAAGATAAAAAATATAATTACATTTGATTATATCTGAAGAAAGTACTGCTTATGTAATGATGTTGATGTATGATTAATGATTAATTTTATCATTACTCCAAAGTGTATTTAGCAGTTTTATTTGCCCTGAGATTAAAGTTTATTTGAAAAATAAAAAGCACAGGGGAAAAAAGTGAGTTCAGTTGTATGAACCCCTTTTTTTCAATTTCCATTGAATGTTCACTTGTAGCTTCAAATTGTAAGCACCTTACTGTAAATTCTTAAAAGCTAAGATAATTTAATATTAATTAAATGAGTCACTAAGTTGTACTTAAAAATACACACCTAAAAAGTACACTTGTTAATAATATCAAATTAACTAAAGAATTCAAAGTACATTTTAAATAATATGTTTTAATAATCTTTTGTTGTGCTTTAAAAAAGTACACTTATTTTCATGTGTTGACCGGCATACTGAACTAAAGTGCCGATAATTGCAACTAATTGTAACCTTTTAATTTTTTATGAATTATTATGTGAATTTTATGAATTAAATGTGCTAATTGTGTCTTCATCATTAATAGTTTTGTTATCCATGCTTTTGGAACTTGAGTTGTTGTTGTTTTTTTGCTTGTTTGTTTTTTATTCAAATAAGATTCAATATTATTGTTCATTTTTTATAACGTCACATTTACAATGTCACATCAACTAGCTTTCAGTAAACCTGATAGAAGTCTTTATTTCTTGTAGCCTATAAAAGGTTATTTGTATTGTTCAGTAGAAATCCGCCCTCTCTCTCTCTCTCTCTCTCTCTCTCTCTCTCTCTCTCTCTGTCTCTCTCTCTGTCTGTCCCGCATCGAGCTCAATGTCAGCAGACCCCGAGCGCGCCAGACTCTTCACGTTATGCAGCTTTTCGCGAGTTTCCCGCTGAGTTTAGGGTCTCTCTCCGTGAATCATGTCTTTGCGCTCGCCTTGCTTGTGTGTTTGGCGATAGGGCTTAAATTATTGATTATGAGAAGAAGAGGGACGCGAGCCATGGAGCCTTTTCCAGGACCACCTGCACACTGGCTCATCGGACACGTCAAGGAGGTAAACAACACGACCACCAACAACGAGTTGGTTTGGAGTCCACTTATGCTTTCGAACATCTGTCATTTAATTAGACTAACTTTATAGACTTCATAGACTAACTATTGAGTTTTACCCTATTCAAATTTTAAATATCAAAATATTTTGGGGTTTTTTTTTTACAAACGACCATATTTTAATATGGTTATGCGTTATAATATGTTACATAATAACCATGCACATGCAAGGTGTCACGTCCATGTTATGTTGTTATTTTATACAGCCTAGGCCTATTCATGAGTAGACTGGTGAAAAAAAATCAATGTAAAAACTATTTTCACTCTGAAATTGTTTGTATTTTTCTATATAATTTTAAAAAGTAATATTTTCTTGTAAAACTAGTGATACTTTACAATGGTTATCTTCGAGGGATGAAACCTCATGCCTGAGCCCTTGTCTATTCACTACAACTGAACAGTTACATAATTATATTGTGCAGCAATAAACCCAACAGCCTTGCACTGCATTCACATTCTTCAGCAGCAGTTGGAAGAATTCACGTGAAATTAAATTGAGAGGGTGATTTGTTCTTGAAACATGTTTTATTGTTGTTACACAGACCTTTTTTATATTCATAGTTCCACCAGGATGGACATGATTTGGAAAAGATTATGAAGTGGAGTGGACAGTATCCCTTTGCCTTTCCGCTGTGGTTTGGCCCATCGTTGTCCATCCTGAACATCCACCACCCGTCATATGTGAAGACCATTCTCACCACTACAGGTGCTTATCTGTTTGAGATTTACATTACGGGCTAATTATTTCTCTAATATTAACAACCACAACCAGAGCTTTATTTATTCATTCATTTATTTTTCTGTTTTATTTACAGAACCCAAAGATGATTATGCATACAAGTTTTTCATCCCTTGGTTAGGTAAGATTTAGAGCGATTTCTTTATTAATCAATACTATTAAGTTTACTGTTGGGTATTTGTTAAACTACAGGCATGCCTGTCCTTGTGAATATTCC
This sequence comes from Enteromius afrohamiltoni, assembly GCA_034779775.1. Classification (NCBI taxonomy): domain Eukaryota; kingdom Metazoa; phylum Chordata; class Actinopteri; order Cypriniformes; family Cyprinidae; genus Enteromius; species Enteromius afrohamiltoni. The sequence continues at coordinate 3,579,935 of JAUYWG010000051.1, forward strand.
GAAAATATAATTATATTTAATTATATCTCAACGTTTTCTCACACTCTAGTTTCTTTAATTTATTCACTAGCAATGTCCAGTGCATGACAGACACCAAAGAAGGATTATAGCATTTTTGTCATGAAAGTCATTGTTATCATCTCAAGTCATTCTGTGGCTACCACTGTCTCCTCAGGAGATGGCTTGCTGGTGTCCACAGGACAGAAGTGGTTTCGGCACAGACGACTTCTCACTCCTGGTTTTCATTATGATGTTCTGAAGCCTTATGTGAAACTTGTTTCTGATTCGACTAAAGTCATGCTTGTATGTGACCAAACAATTTAAAATGTCATTATTCACTCACACTTCATATTAAAAACAGGTTATCCTGTCACAGCTAAATGTGCACAGCTGTAAGACCGCTGCAAAAATTGATCTGCTTGTTTGATCATCTCAACCAACCCGAAGCAGCAACATTATTACAACCAATTATGTAATTTTGGGGTAGGACGATTTGTGACCCTGGATCATAAAACCAGTCGTAAGTGGCACTGGGATATTTGTAGCAACAGCCAAAAATACATGGCTTTGCTCAAAATAATTGATTGTTCTTTTATGCAAAAAATCATTAGGATATTAAGTAAAGGTCGTAATTTCTTATTCACTGTTTAAATTAATATCCTTACACTTCAGTATAACTTTTTTGATGAGTAAAAGCGAATGCCCTATGACTTATTGATCATATCATTGTTACAGTGTTACTGGGTGACATGATACACTTAAACTACTAACATTAAAAGTAGAATTATTTAAAAACGTTCAGTCGTTTATTCTTCTGTCTTTCAGGATAAGTGGGACGTTTATGCCAAATCAGGAGAGTCGTTTGAACTGTTTAAGCATGTAAGTCTGATGACGCTGGACAGCATCATGAAATGTGCATTCAGCTGTAACAGCAACTGTCAGACAGACAGGTCAGTTCAAACACCTTTAACTCATCCTACTGTACACATCAGTCATCTTTCAGTAACATCACCGACCTGTTTGCAGTGGAACCAACCCATACATCCAGGCGGTGTATGACCTCTGCCACCTGGTGAACGTCAGGTTCAGAGTGTTTCCATACCACAGCAAGGCTATATTTCATCTCAGTCCACATGGATACAAATTCAGGAAGGCAACCAGAATAGCACACAATCATACAGGTGATGTATCTTTGCTAAGCCATAGTCATGCACCCAACCATCCAACAATTAACTCTTAACTTTACATTTTGACCATTTGAATTAAATGAGGCTATTGGAGTTTTATAATGGCTGCATATGTCTTTCTAATATATATATATATATATATATATATATATATATAT
>JAUYWG010000051.1:3600022-3621517 GCA_034779775.1 Enteromius afrohamiltoni
TTGCAAAGTAATGTCCCTTTACGGTTGTGACCCTTGTTACATGCTCTAATGCAGTAATACTGTAAGAAGGCATTTTTTCTGTGGCCAAGAAAATATACCTTCTTAAATACACTATGAGTTCGCTAAACGAACAGATTAGTTGATGGCAATTCTGCTACAGTTACCAGTTACTACTGGCAGCTAATATAAATAATTGCAATTAATAATAATTAATAGTAATATATATATATGATAACTCTAATTACATAATGTGTTAATGTTTCTCTCTCTCTTCTTTTCTCATTAGCACCGCTTCATGCTGGTTTAGGCTCAGTCTGGAGCGGATCTCTGTAGCATCAGGACTCCTCCAGCCTTCACACAGAGTCACGCTCCAGAAAAAACACCTGCTGTCCACTCGTCCTCACTGTCTCTGCTGCTCCTGCTCACCCTATGTTTACAATTATAGCCAGTCACCTACATGTATCCAGACAGGACAAGCCAACTGTCCAATCAACACTGAGTCATTGAGATGATGTGCTGTGATTGGCCACCTGTGGTGTCAACTCTTTAGTGTCTCCAACCAAAGTCCAGCAGCTTGATGTCGCTGGTGTCGGTGCAGATGTCCGGGTGGAAGACCCCTCGGCTCTCGCAGTGTTTGAGAGTGTCGAAGAGCCGTTCTCCTCACAGAAGCAGTGGAGATCCTGTAAAGGATCCGTCCACTACATCATGATCCTGGAGCAGCCAGATCCTTGACAGGATGGTCAAACCACTCCAGCAGCTTCAGGACACTGGGACAGACAGGCGCTGAATTGACCCAAGTCATCAACGCCACCTCCAGCGGCAGCAGACCCTGACCTTCCTGCAGTGACAGAGACACCAGACCCTCGAGTTATCTTCAGAGGCCTGAGCAGCATGTGTTTATGTGTGCATCAAACCTTATTTATGACTGAACTTACAACTTCCATGTCCTCGTGCTCCTCGTCTTTAGTGATGTACTTGATGGCCACCTGCAGACAGAGGAACCACAGTAAATCACACCTGCTAATTATGATTAGAACCTTGTACTTGTACTATATACGCTTCTGCAACACACCATCACAAGAAATGAGAAGACAACACTACGTCTACAGACGACTACAAGAGTGTTACTGTAAGCATCAGTTAGTGAATGAACATTTCGGTGGCAAATCTTTTAATTCAGTGATGTCTTCAGAATAAGCCTGACCTTCAGCAGAGCGTTTGCTGGGTCTCTTGCATGAGTCACAGGGATCAACATCCTCCGAGCTCTGCCTCTTCCTCTACTTTTTGACTCAGAAGGCAGAGGAGCGATACAGTATTTTAATCTCACCCACTTCATGTATTCTTAACTCATCACCCTTGGCCACAAATCTATATTTAGGTGCATCTAAAAAAAATTTTATCAGAATATTGTGAAAGTAAATTTTTTCTGTAACTTATTTCAAAAGGTTTCATATATTCTAGATGTATTACAAGTAAAACATTTCAAAAGTAATTTTTTTTTTTTTTTGATTATTAGAGCTTACAGCTCATGAATGTCAAAAATCGAATATCTCACAATTTTAGAGATTAAATTTCGCATTTTAGATTAAAAAAATGAGCATCCCTACAGTACAAACAGGTGTCTCTTGTTCTTTGAAACCACAATACTCGGGAAGACTTGGTGCAGAAGTGTGTAAAATGGCCTCATGTTATTTATATCATTTACATGAACGCACGTCATTTCTGTCTCTACACTAAGTTGCTCTCTCTGTCAGTTCCGCCACACACACACATATAAACATTCACGCGCCGCACACACACACGTGAGCACACTCCCCGATTCCCATATTTGTCAACTAAACTATTTGAATTTTATTAAAGCTAATTTGCACTGATTCATTGTGTTTGATTTTTTTTTTCCCGTGCAGTGGGTCAGGAGATGAGGTTTTAAGTCTGTATAAATGTCAACAAGCTGAATTTTTTTTTTTTTTTTTTGAGATAATGTAATTTTGTTAAAACTCATTTAAAAAAATGGGTATCGAAAAAGGTATTGCTCAGAAACCGGTATCAAAATCAAGGTATTGGTATCGAAACATTTTGAACGATACCCAGCCCTAGTCCAGAAGATAATCACTGACACCCTTCACAAAGACAGTAAGTCACAGCAGCTCATTACTTAAGGTGACCACTTCAGCCATTTTTACTTGCAGGGACTTCCACATTGACTAAAATATCTAGGTTTTAGACAAAAAGAACTGGACTGTTACTCAGTGGTCCAAAGTCCTCTTTTCAGTTAAAAGTAATTTTAGCATTTCATTTGTAAATCAAGGTCTGGAGGAAGACTAGAGGCAAGGAATCCAAGCTGCTTCAAGTCCAGTGTGAGGTTTCTGAGGTCTGTGGTGATTTTGGGTACTGTGACGTTTTTGGAGCACTTAATGTTTCCATCTGCTGACTAGACTCATGGATATGATCACAGAAGTAAGAAGCAGAAGTAGGCTGCATGCACTGCAGTGTGAAACGAAAAAAATACAAATCATTTCCTGTCAGTGCTAAATCCCACGTATTCCGCCCTCAGAGATCTTTCAATAAACTTTCAGTCCTGGATGACCTCTTTAAAAGAGAATGTTTTATGCCCATTTAGAAAACAGTGATTTTAACTCATTTCATTCTGTATTTTTACATGCCTGGTCAAAAACTTCCCAAAATCCTTAAGACAGAGATGCACCAATCAATCACAGAAGTCATATCATGTAAACGTTATCATGTAAATCGATTTTTTTGTGTTGTGATTTTTGTGTTTTTTAATACACAAATAATACGGAAGAAAGGGGGGAAACTAGTCTAATCGAAGTGTCTCCTTTCACAGACAAACCAAAGCCTCATAAAGCCACCAAATGCAGGGTTTGGGGTTTGACGTCAGTATCCAGAAATAAAGTATGCTGCTGAAGAACAGGAAGTGAGAAAGCAAAGGTTTTGTTTATTGACACTGGACTTACTCTGGAGGTGACTACCTTAATTCATCACTTTATGGTGAACGTGTATTTCTGCTTGCATCTGTATGTGACGATAATAATGTCTGTTCCTGTCAGAAAGGTGCTTTTTGTATAGTAAAGGCTTGCTGCAGTCACATGACTGCTGACATCTTGACTGGTAGCCAGTTGTGGAGAAAACAAACAGCTCAGACATGAGAATAAAATGAAGCAAGCAGCCACCCTCTATTGGGAGGTAAATACTGGCATCAGTTTAAATATATAAAAATACACTGGCTTTTATTGTGAAATATATGTACACACATCAAATGTACCAAACAGAACAGAGTATAAAACATTTTTCTCTTTAACATTGAAGACCCTTAAACATTGAGCCCTGATGAAGCGCCCACTAACAGCTCATCTGAAACACCACTGCCCTCAGTTTGTATAGTACGGGGGAACTGATGTATGAAACTAATAGAGTGTGAAACCGCAGCGAAAAGGTGAATTGTTACAATATTGTAAGAGTTTAAAAACCAAATACAGGCTTTGTGGATCTATCATCTGCAATGATGCTCATGTAAAAGTGTGGCCAAACAACTAGTTTGAAACAACTTCTTGGTGACTAGAAATTCTCAACATTTCACATAAATAATGTGACGAAAAAAAAAAAAAAAAAAAAAAAAAAAAAAGGCAACCCCCATCATCTTAGGCTAAACATGACAGATTCTGCTGTTTGGATCCGATTATGTACTTGTGTTTGCTTTTCACTTTCAAGCTGGCATTTTAAAGAAACGGATCAATCAAAATGTATTAAATGACGTCATTTACTCACCCTCATGTCATTGAATCAGATCTAATGCATCATGTGCAAGCAAATCTTTTGACAAAAAAAAAAAGAATGATTATTATCTGTGTGAGGAACAGAGTGAAGTAACTTCATTTACTGAACTCTGCAAATTCTGCCTTTTGCGTTTTCACTGAGTGAGTACAACACAGAGGCAATATCTTTTAAAGCATACACTTTTCTTGCATTAAATCCGTTTCTTGTAGCGCAGCTGAAATCAAGTCCGTTTGCCAGGTTCTTCAAGACAGAGTTCATGAGTATAGAGGAGTGTTGCATTAGTAATACGCAGCTAAATGAGCAGAGACGGCGTGGGCTTCTTGCCAGGCCATGCTTCTTTAGCGTACTTCTTCTTGCGGGGTTCACTGAGCGGGTCGGTGGCGTAGGGGCCGGGTAACGGCGTGGGGTTGAGCACGAGCGGAGGCGGCGGGGCCTCCTGGGCCAGGTCTACGTCCGGGGCCGGGTTGGGCAGGGGTAGCGGCAGTCCTCCCAGGATTGTGGCTCCGCCGGGAGCTCCTGGGGACTGAGCTTCATGACTGGCAGGGGGAAGGTCTCTGTAGAGTCCACCTTGCAAAGGAAACGCATGCATGTGCCTCATCACAGTTTCCTCGATTCCCAGAGCATTGCCTGCCATTTTCTTCTTCTGTTGGGTGAACAAACCCAAGCATGTAAGCATGTAAATCGCTCTCTCTTTTTGAATAAGGCAAAATGACTTGAGAAGTTACCTTAATAGGAACCACAGCTGTTGTGACCATGTTTCTGAAGCGTCCAACAGAGGGGTCGATGTCCTCTAAAAGAGTTAACAACAAACACTGTTACAAGCCTCACAAAAGTAGTGAGATGCAAAAGGCCCAGTCTTAGGCCATGTGATAGCTTTGAATGATTAGGTAAGGGTGGAGGGTTTTGGGGATAAATCACAACCTTCCTCCACCAATAAAAGGGAACTTCAACCTGTTGTGCTGGGTTTAATGTCATTCAAAACAGAAATGAAGCTGATATACATAGAATTGATAAAAACCAATGTTTTGAATAAATAAGAACAAAACTGAACTTAAACTAAATGTCGAAGAGAAAGTTAAAAAAAAAAAAAAAAAATTACTGAAAATAAAACAAAACATTGAATTAAAAATTAAAAAAAGCATTTAAATAATGCTGAAACAGCACAGTACAACACTTTCTTACTTTCTCTCTGTAGTCTAACAAGCTGACAGTGCATAAATAAGATCCCTAAAATTGCAAGGTTTCAAAACCAAAGAAAAGTTCTTTATCAAAGTTATGACTTGTCCACACTCCCCTAAAACAACTCGTTTAAACATGCCCCCACTTTTCTGTCACTGTGTGGGTTTATTTTCATAAAACCAGCCAAATGTTTACAAAAGGAAAGAAGGCGGGGCTATTATTCACAATTACAGTGCACTGGATAACTGGCCAATCAGAGCACACCTCGCTTTTTTAGAACAATGAGCTTTGTACAAATCAAACCACTTCAGGAGGCGGGGTACAGTATGTGGAAAATAATGTTTTCTTTAAACCTCAAACACATTGTATTACACCAAATAACATTCTTTTTAGCAACAACATATGACCCCTTTCATTAAAAGAGCGACTGCAGAACATCTTAATGTAATTTAAGGCTGATCACTCTACCTGGGTTAATGATTTCATCGTCTTCATTGAAGGTCACTCTGTAGCTCTTCCTTTTCCTCTTGGGTCTCTGAATATCCAGGTTGCCCTCCTCTATGGTGAGGGTGGAGATGCGCTTGTTATGAGCAGTGTTAAACTCAGTCAGGTTCTGCCAAAAGAGCCCCAAAAAAAACCTTTTAGAGAGCCGTTTACTCTTGCAATGGACCTGAAACTAATTTTGCAGACCAATTGTGCCCGTGTGAATCTCCTTTCCTGGGTCTGGGACGGGTATTAAATCTACTTCATTCACAGAAAAATGTATTCTGTCTGCGAGCCACATAGACTTAATTCTAAAAAGCATTTTCAGAAAAGGTTGAGGTAGACTTTTAAAATTCGTGGAGCCACCGAACCAAACTCCCGCAAGCCCAATCACAAGCTCACAGTCATGACACCACACCCCGTTTAATAGCATAAAATAACTAGTTTAAAGCAAACTTTTTTTTTAGAAAAACAAACATTTAAACATACGTCAGCATGATAATAACTACTTACAATGACTTTATTTGAAGAGTAACTTAATTATTTAGTTTGTCTCGCGCCCCATTAGATTAGATGGAGAGGGCGGGGTCACCTGGGGGCGATCAAAGACGAGACGGCTTCACTTTTCAAGACTTGTGCGGCACACCCGCTCCGAATCGGTATTCAAGATTTAAACCTCTTTCACACAGTGATAACAGTAAATTCACGTAAAAAACACCATTCACACATCCTTTCCAAAACACTGGTCATTTCTGTGACATCATCATTAACCTCTAAACAGCCGTGCTTGCATTTGCAAACGTGCAGTCGGTCTTTTTGTTGATGGTTTCATTTTTGTGTCAAACTTTCACATTCATGCAGTGTTCACGCAATGTTTTTAGTTTATGAACTGACTTTTTGTTTATGAATTACACATGGGGTGAGAAGCGCAGAGCGGTGTCTTTTCATTGTTTTCAACAGTGGCGGAGGTAATGAATTACAACTACTTGCATTACTGTGATTAAGCGGTTTTTCGCATACTTGAGTATTTTTAAAGCTGTACTTTTACTTGTGCTTAAGTACAAATTCAGCAAAATAAACTCCTTTTAAATCATAGTCGGTTACCATTTTTAACTGCTATTCAAACCTTTGATGTATCATGCAATCATAAGAGTACCAATAAAAGCAGTGATATCTAAACCAGGAAAAGCTGATGAAGAACAATCTAACCAGAGCTACTTCTCAATGCAGGCATGCGTTACTCCGCAGCGGTGACGGCCTGACCAGGATACAATAGTTAGAATAAAAGCACTTATTATAGGTGTACCGTAGATATCCGGGATAAGACAGATCAGCGGCTTGAAGGCAGCTTTTTAGAGCGTTACATATAAAAACCTTCTTTTACGGTCACTATTGTGACTATTGAAAAGTAACTAGTAGTTTTTGAGAAGATTAATTTTTTTCCTTTGTATTTCTGTCACCAGTACTTTTACTTGTAATCGAGTATTATTTCAGCAATGTAGCAGTTGTACTCAAGTACTCTTTCCACCACTGCGTTTCAATCATTGTCAGGCGACGCAGACCTGTGCTTTCGCTCATAGAAAACGTCTGTGTTTTTTTAATGGCTCAATATTTTCCAACTGATTTTGCTAGAGTACCCAACTTGGCGCCAATAACTGAAATTTTTGTGTGGTACCCAACCACAGAAACTGTAGTATTGTGACATCACTAGTTAGGACTTGTTCCTTCACTAATATATGATTTTATCACTATAGAACAGACGTAAAGATTAAGTTCATGAAAACTAGTAGAGCAGACATGTACCTCCAGCTCAGTTTCTTCCTCTGGAAGTCCCAGAAGACCCTTCAGCTCCTCGTCGTCCCCGGTTTTACTGTCCCCGACGCCGGAGCCCGGCTGACTCTGAGGTTTCTCCCGAATGGTGTAAACACGTGTGGAAGCACCAAACGACATGGTGGAGTCAATGGGAACCTGCTGGGGCTTGTGCGGCTCCAGGCGAAGGTGTCCGAGGAAAGTACCATGTGCTACAGGAAGTCAACATACATGCAACATGGTTTACTGCTCCATTCTTACCTCTATGATCATGTGGCATGACTGTCATTGGTCTGATGCACTTACTGCTGTTGAGGTCGATGAGAAACACTCTTTTCAAATGCCTGTGGTAGACGAGGGCCGCGTGCACCCGAGAGCACGACTGATGGTCGATGGTGAAGTCGCAGACATCTGGGTTCCTCCCGAACAAATAATACTTCTTTTCATCAATGATCAGTTTCTGCAAAGAAAGTAATTCAGTGGGCTGTCTGCAACAACAAACCATATCGGATACAATTGAGACTGGGTGGTATGACAGCACAGTAAATGGGGTAGTAAAAATTCATAAAATCTTTTGGGTTGCGTTCAATGAAAAAAATAACTTGATCCACTCCTATTTGACGTCAGGCTGTGTCCACTAATGAAAACTCTTGTATTTAGCACACATTTATTTACATTCGATTTGTCACACATAAATAGTGCACAATCATTTGATTAGTCAATTTTAGTTAAATGGTTTCTATATAACTCTATATAAGTTCCCATGACATAAAATGACTTGTATCATAATAACAGTATGTGTGAGATATGGCCCAGGCCTGCATAAGTATTTTCTCAATGTGCCCTAGAGTTATAACACCTGAGGGAGCGACTCCCCTCTCAGAGCTTAAATCTCAGGGTCTTGTGTTTCTGTAGCACCATTTGGACCCGACAGCCACGATCACGCATGCATCAGTATGAGAAAACTCAACTGAGCCGCAGACAGAGAGGTCAGTATCTGGTGCATCCCGGTCACAGCTTGGACAAGCGGTCAAGCACAGAATGATTAAATACACAAATAAACCCATATTTAAATGTCTTATTTGATTTGTTTTTGTGCTTTTTATCTTGGATGGAGACGTGCTGCTTTGAGAATTTCTTTAAAAATTATTTACACCTCTGTGGAAAACAATAACAGGTCAACACAAGCAAACCCGTAAAATTATTAGATATTCAATGCAATACCTCAACAAGTTTGTCTCCTTTCACCACGTCCAAATGCAGTCCTGCTGGAGGCTTTCCTGCCCTGAGAAAAAAAAAAACCAAGGCATGAATGAACTCGTAAACACCCCCAAATCATCTACCAACGTGCATTTACTAAAAACAATGTCATAAATAAAGCATGTAGCATCTGACGTGTTCTCTGTAAAAATCTACTCCGACTAAATAAACGCAACATACACAAAGAATGAAATTTGTAAAACAAGTTTGGGTTGCACAGTGTGGCGGTAGATCTGCTAAAGAGCACGAGAGCTAACAGCTCGCTGTACGACTGGTCGTTGTTTTTATGCTGGATGCAATAAAGCCTTCTTCACGCACTAAATCCAGCTAGTACAGGAGTGTTTTTCTTTTCTTTTTTTACCATGATGGACAGTCGAAAGATGAGTTATTTGCTGTAGTATTTGTTGCCATTGTCACACATTCCCTCTTGCTACAAGCACGCCAAGCATCTTGGGTAATCTACTCAAACGGATCGTCTTCCGGCTCATTAATATTAAAAAGGTAACGCGACGTTCCTTTAAAACTCGCGATTGATTGGCTTAAAAGCAGACGTGAGTAAGTGGGCGTCACTCAAGTGGCGAATTAGCGAATCACGCGGTGGTGAATGACAGGCACTAGTAAACGCCCCTTTAGAAAGACCAACCAATAAAAGTTTGGTCTATTTAATACTCATGAGCTAAGCATTAGCCATATTAGGATTTGGAACTTTCCGGGAAACAGTTGTATACGCAGAAGCCAACAAAAGTGAAACCGCATAAACAATCATTATTAACACAGTTATTGTATCTGGAAACAATACGTACATGTGTAGTGGTTGACACAGAATCGAAATGCATCCATTAAAAAAAAAAAAATGCATATAAAAGGCTTGTGTGCAGTTGACTAAGGTTAGGATATATATTGTTTGTGGTTCTGGGTGAGTCCCTGTGAGACTTCCTCCCTGAACTATAGTTTCTGAGAGAGCTCAGCTCAGTGCGTGATTGTCTGTCAGCTGTCAGAGATGGAAGACCTCCACTCTCTGCGACTCTTCATCAACTCTCTGGATCAACAGTCTCTACCCCGCATACTGCAGATCTGCTCTGGGGTTTATTTCCAGGGTAGGTTTATATGATTTTACTCTCTTTCTGAGTATGACACTTTTTTCAAGGCATAAAAAGCACAAAACAAGCAGCAAAATAATACTGTTCTTCACTCAAAAGTTTTTTTTATCGTTATTATTATTAAATATTTTTTTTATTGTGTTCTACTGTGTCCATAATTTTTTTATTTTTTTATTTTTTTGCATTGTAATTGTTAATTAATCTCCCTGCTGTATCTTACAACATCATCATTTTCTAAAATGAGGAACACAAATGTTTTCATAATACCCACATTGTGTTTTTGATGTGTCCCAGAGACATACAGTCATTTAAAAATATTGAAATTTTAAAATCTCTAATGGAGGCACAGGCAAATGTGACTTCTGTTCAGATTAGGTTGACCTACTTTTACATTTGAAAATAGAATGAAAAAAATACAGAACTAGACAATGTGCATAGGAAACCTGAATGCACAATATCTTATTTTATGCCTGGGATCTTTGCAACCCTAAACTGAAGTAATGTCAAATGAGCCAAGCGTGCCTCAAAGTTAAAATGTCTTACTTCAGTGTAACGTTTTTGTTATTGAACTGGCTGTTGGGGTCTCTGACCCCAAACAGGACATGGGGTTTGAGATCTTTTTTTTTTTATTGTCAGTGTGGTTTACGCTGTGCATCCTTAGCTTGAGTAAATGTGTGACCGAAAGTGTTGCTTTAAAAACCAATAGCTTAGAAAGAAAGAGGTAAGGGTGATCCAATAATTTTGATTCATATACTATAGATTGTATGCACTATAGTAGTTTTATTGTCTGTCAAATTTGCTTTAACATGCATAGTCATGATTGTGTATTTTAAATCAGTGGTTGTCAGATTTTACATTTAATGTAAAAAATTGACCTCAGCACAGTATCAAAGATGTTTGTAATACAATAAATATCTAATGAAATGAGTTTTTAAAGATAAGGGAATGTCACGCAATTGTTCAGGTTGACATTTGCCTAGCAACAAATGGATTTGCATCAAAATACATAAATACATTTTTGTTAAATTTTATTGCTTATTATGTATATTTTTCTGTACACTTTGCCCATGCTAAACATAACACACCTGCCGCCCAAGCCAAGTCAAGATCTACTGCTTCAAATAAAGAGGATGTTGTGCATTTGAAGTAAAATATTAAAGTAAAACTAAAAAATACAAATAAAAATCAAAAAAAGTCTGCTAACTATAAATACTACCCCGCATATCACAAAGATCATATCATTTTCAGAATCATTTTCAAATAGTATTTCTCAAATGCATATCTGTTATCTGAATACCTTTTAGCGGGGTTTCGGAGCAGAATATGAATTTCTGTTATAAGACATGCGTCAGTATCATACATCATCATAGAGGACATGCTTATAAGGCATTTTAGGTAATAATAAAGTGATTAGGGAAATTAAAAATGAAATATAAGGTTTTATCTGCAAATGGTATCTCATTATTATATTTAATTTTATCATTGCGCTTTGCCTAAAGAACACAAGAAAATCAAATCAGGGACTTTTACCAGGTTTACACTGTTTATAGTATAGCAAAAGCCATGTTTACCTTCATATTGTGTATAGTAAAGTATATCTAATCGTTTTTTAATATCTTTTATAGTATGGTTGAGAATTATTCTGCAAAGTTTGGTTCAGGTGCAAGTGTCCTGAAGCTGTCAAAGTCCTAAAAATGCATCAAATACTCAGTTACCCAGTATACATAGAAAGTGCCAATTGCTAATGTGCTATATCTTTTTCCACCCCTTTTTTTTTGTTCTCAAAAGGCTCTTTGTGATCAAAGTCCAAAGTCAGGAAATTCCTATAAAATGAACACAGGAAGTTATGCATACAGGGCATGATGATGTGCTATTTATTTTCAGGTTCCATTTATGAGCTTTCAGGGAGTGAAGTGTGTTTATCTACTGGAGATTTGGTGAAGGTGATTGGTTTAGAGCTTCTGTCTGTGTCTTGCGAGGAGATTGACACTGGAGCTTCATTTGAGCTGCCAACTGGATATTCAGGTGAGCCACTAAACAACAGCAAGGTGTTTTTAGGTAAACTGATACAAACTAGAGTTTAGTATTTGGACCAAGCGAAACATACGATTAGAAGTAGACATGATTCACGTAGTATTATTCATTTAAAGCATTGTTGGAAATGGCAAAATATGTGACTTCTACAGTTCTGACATCAACAAACAGAATTACAAAGAAATAAAGACATACAGATCCTATCCTATTTTGATCATATCACATATTCTTCATCATGTTGTGCCTAGATGTTCATAGATGCATTTAACACCAAATTATAGGAAGAGAAAAAAAATTACACTTCTTAATGTATACTGTTCACATTACTTCACACATCTAAGTGTACTCAACTGCTATTTTGGGACACCAATATAAACTAAAATACACTTTTAATATACCATCTCTACTTAAAACAAAAGGTTTATTTACCAGGTAATTACCACTTGAGTTTAGTACACTTATGTATGCTACATATGGTACACTTTATTTTAATGTTTATTTTAAAGCAATAGTTCACCCCCAAAAAATGTAAACAAGTAGTTCCAAAACTATGTGAATGTCTATGTTCTGCCGAAGACAAAGGAAGATATTTTAAAAAATAAGCTTTCAAGGTAAAAAAAAAATACTTAGCAAGTCAATGGTGACCCAAGGCTTGATTACAAACTTGCTTTGAGAAAGAAATAAATACAGACTTGAAACTACCTGGGATTACCTACCTAGAATTTGTATTTTTGGGTGAACTGTTGCTTTAAGTACAAAGTTTTAATATATTAAGTACAAATTTATAGATGAAGATATTGCACTTTTTTATACCTGGAACAGCTTAATTCAAAGCAGCTGTCTATCCATGAAGAAGACGTGATGCTACAGAACTTAAACCTTCAACGTGGCTGTGTTTCAAGGAAATTAATCTGTAAACTAAAAGCTAATTTGTTGATTTTCACACCCTGTGCATCTGTCCAGGTCACTTCAGTCTCGTCGCTGAGGACCTACCGTACAACACAATAGAGGAAATCGTGGGTTTGTGTCCTGTTGGAGTGGACGCCTGCGGCTCCTTCGCCTTCATATGCCAAAACCAGCTGACTATAGACAACTTCACGATACCCGCAGGAAGACAGCTGACCCTGCTGTCAGTGGAGGTGGCCAGAGGTGGAGAAAGACTGGCACGCTGTCAGGTGCTGGGGCACAACATGGCCACTGCAGAGATACTCCTTCCTCTGGCACTCAAAGGAGAGTTTTACGAGTGTCAAAGTGACCATGGCTACTCTCTACAGGAAATCATGTCTTCATCTAGACTGAGCTGCCGTCGCTTCCGCAGCAGAACTGAGAACAACAGTGGAAGCTCGTTGGTCTTCAGCCCAGTGTATGAAGTCAGTGCCATCATGCATAGTAAGTACAACAGTGTTACATGGTAAATATTTCTCAAGTCCTTTTCCCAAAGCCAAAGCTAGACATGGGGTTCTGCAGTGATTTTGTATTTTTTTAGGATCACATTGGTTCCCTTGACAAAAAACCCAAATATTTTCCCATTAGCTTTTGGATTTTTGCAGAAACTAAGCTGTCCACAACCTTTGAAGTCCCATTTAGCCACTAGTTAGCAAACGCCATTTTAAAAAAAAGTAAAATGTCGTATCATTTTCAATCATCAAATGGTCCCCACCTGACCTCTTCAGATTTGTCTAAAAAAATCTATGTGATGGGTAATATGCCCAATAGATCATATACAGAATTTTAAGATCTCTACTGTGGTTTTTTTTTTTTTTTCTGGGCTAAGAGTCTTCAGAGCAATATTTCCCATGAATGACACTAGGTGTGAACATAAAACATGTTTTTTTTGAAAGAGCATATTCTTACTGATGAAAAAAATCATTGTTGTGTGACATTCACAACTACTCTAGTACCAGGTATTTTGATATGCCTGAATTAATGCTTTAATGCCGCATTCCATTGTGCTTGAGGACCTCCACCTCGGGAAAGTGCAATGGAACAGCCACTTAAGTTGGGGTTCCTAAACACACACTTGGGCCAGTTCAGTGAGTCGGTTGGAATTTTCCATAGGCACCCATATTTTTGCCAACTGTTACAATGGAACACATTTACAACGGACATCGGGATAACTGACACGGATTCACAGACTACCGACAATCAATGCAATGCAACATAAGTTCCTAATCTCGATGCTCCACCCAATCCAGTGAATAATACATCAATTTTCATTGAGAAAGCAGTTCAGTATGTTACTTGTGTGTATGACTGACAATGGTGGGTTAGCTAGAGGCTAGAGGCTACTTTCAGCCAAAAAGGGAAGATGTTTGTTGGGTGCCTCTCCAGCACATCATAATGAAAATTGATGTGCCAGTTACATCCACTGGACGATGCTATGTCAAAAGAAAATAAAACTGTGGATTCAGACACAACTTTCAGTAACTGTTATTTGACACATTTATTTGTGTTGGTGGTAAACATTATTAAAGTGACTCATGTCTGGAAGTAAGTTTTTGTATAAGTGGAACATGAATTAATTCTGTTGAAATGCCCATACCAAGTTAAATAGCAAAAGCGAACAATAGGATCAGTGATGAAATTCTTTTTTTTTTTTAAATAATTGAAAAAGGAGGCAAAACCCCATCCTAATTGTTTTTTTTTTTACATTTTATCAATAAGAACATGCTCTTAAAAAAAAAAACAAGTTTTATGTTCACACCTAGTGTCATTCATGGGAAATATTGCTCTGAACATTGGTGTAAATTATTGTTCTCCATTTTTGGACCTTAATTTCTCAACATCCATAAGACTCTGTCTGACATCAAAGGATATGAAAGACATGGTACATATCAGATCTTTTACCAAATTTGATGCTTATACATTAAAAAATTGAGGTTTCTATGAACATCTGAAAACCCTTAAAGTAACAGTTGAAAAGAAAAGTAGAGGGTCACCATTCAGGTGTAAATTCAGTAACAATGCTGTGAGTTGTAGTTCATGCAGTTCTGGACTAGGACTCTTAGCCCAGAAAATGTCATGGACCTGGCACAACTAGTTCTGGAGATATTTCAGTCTGAACATGATCACTTAGACTGTGATGCCAAAACATTTTTTTTTCTTTTTTTTAGTGAAAAAAGTATGCACAGTAGAGATCTGAAATGTTGTATATGGTCTATTGGGTATATTATCTATCACATAGATAATAGACATAGACAAATCTGAGGGGGTCAGGTGGGGACCATTTGATGATTCCAGCTGGAATGACCCCAATATAATCAGTAAACCAGTCAGAAGTAGAAATGATTTGATATATAAATGTATTATAAATTCTAATGAATACATCAAAAGCAGCTTGTGATTCAATTCCCTTTTGGTGCATATATACAAGTTTTAATGTATTTTCGGTAGGAAATTGACCAAATACCTTCATGGAACATGATCTTTATTAACTATCCTAAGGATTTTTGGCAAAAGCAAACAAACAAAAAACAATATTTTTTACCCATACAATGTATTTTTGGCTATTGCTACAAATAGACCCCAGCGACTTACGACTGCTTTTGTGGTCCAGGGTCACATATTAGATATGTTCATAAACTTGCAGCAACACATGTTATTGTACTGTAACTCTAACCCCTTGTTTTACAGACAAGGCTTAAGCCTAGTCCTAGACTAAAATGTAAATCTAGGTTGCTTCAAGTGAAAGAAGTCAGTGCCTTTGTTTTCTCTTAAAGGAATGAAAATTGTGCCATAATCTATTCACCCCCCAATCCATCCTAGGTGTATATGACTTTCTTCTTTCATACGAACACTGAGTCTGAATTTCTAAAAAATGTATCCTGGCTCTTTCAAACTTGGTAATGCTGGTGAATGGTGGCCACGATTTAAAGCTCTGTAAATCTTGCATTGAGTTATAGGTCAAAAAAAACAAAAACTTGACTCTCTTATGAGCTTGTTACTTAGGTTATAATTTAAAAAATAGAAATATTTTTGTTACAAAAACCCATCAATCTGCTTCTGAGGACATGTGATAACCCCTCAAAGGGTTATAGGTCTGTTTTATGATGGATATATTCCATTTATGGAGCTTCAAAATAATGGCCGCTATCCACCAGCATTACCAAGCTTGGAAGAGCCAGGATCCATTTTTAAAAACTCAGACTGTATTGCTGCAATTTTCATTCCTTTAAGATGCACACCAATGCTTTTTTTCTAAGGCATGTTTATCAAAATTACTCAAATGTCCTAAATAAACTATGCCCTAATCCTGGCTTAGACTAAACCCTGTCTATGAAACCGGGTCTAAAACACTTGGACCAGCTTAAAGTCTTTGGGTTAACTACAGGCCAATGTGTTGTCGAGTAGAATTGCTGTCTTCCATGATTGGGAGTACACCTGTTATAGAGCAAGGGAGTTCCTGGACTGCTATTTTCCTGCAAAATTTAGCTCCAATCTTAATTATACTCATCTTAACCAGTTAATCAAGGTCTTTAGGAATACTACAAACATTTAGGCAGGTGTGCTGGAGCTAAACTCTGGAGGACCTCTTTGATGAGCTCTGTCATAGAAGATTAATGGTCTTGGAATAATATTTATTTTTCTTTTTTACATATAGTGAGGAAGAACGTAGTCAAGTTCCCATCCAGCCTGGAAGTGGATGTCCAGGACGTGACCGAACAGTACCAGGATTTAGTTTTTATAACTCCATTTTCAATGACTGAAGTTGCGAATCAGCCAGCGCAGTCCTTCCCGACTATGGCTGAGATCCTTGATGGCCCAGAAGGCAACCAGTTTTTTAATTGCAGCTGGTTCCAAGAACTGCAAAAGAGCAGGCAGCTTGTGCTGCACGGGTGCGGCACCACGAGAATGATCTTAGCCTCAACTCCAAAAGGGAGGAAGGGGAAACAGTACTTCATCATCTCAGAGCGATATGGTGGACGGATGAGAAGGAGGGCAAGGGAATTTGAATCGGTGTACGAGCTCTACTTGGCATTGTTGCAGTCTCCGGGTTTGAAAGTAAGCGTGACCCGGCACTGCGAGGAGGTGGAGGAAGAGGGAATGCCTGCGCTCAGTGTTGGAGAGCAGCTGGAGGTTCTGGGGATAGCGCAGATGGAGAAGTCCGGAGCTGCTCAGAAAGTAGAATGCTTAGTTTGCAAGCGGACTATGGAGGTGGACAATGATGATGAGGATGACGACGAAGAGGAGGAAGAGGACAGTGAGGAAGTCTCTCTGCCGCTCTTTATGACCGGTCACTTTGTGGAAAAGCTTTCAGACAACAAAAAGTATAAAATAACCGATTTGATAAGCAGCACTTTGCCCCTGGATGTTAAAGTTGTGACTCGGGATAAAGACCTAGAAAAAGATCCCCTGATGGGGTTAGCAGCTATTAAGCTCGAGGAGACTTTCACCGAGACCACGGTGTTGACGAGTCTACCACATAAACCAGACTGGTGCTTCGAGTTGCCAGTGCGCTGGTTACAAATGTCTCTCTGTTTCAACTCCGATCTTTTGCCGCTGTCCCCAGAATGTCACTTAGAGACAGTCACAGAGATGACAGAGAAATTCTACTATGAATATCACAAACTCATAAGCAAAATTGAGGAAGCACCTCCTCGTCCACCAAAGAGAAAGCCATCCAGTGCAGAAGTGCCCAAGAAGTCCTCCAAGTCTGAATCAAAAGCAAAACTGAAGAGCGCTGTGACCAAACAGCTCGACAGTCTTTCCCTGGGTCCAGCGTTGGGCAAACGGGCTCCTCCTCCACCTCTGCCCCAGGATGTAAGCATTCACCCACAACAACATAAATGCAGAATTCAGACATGGTTTCATAATGAGTCATTCTTAGATCAGCTATCACAGTACTGTCTATTGCCGTGCTTTCCAAAATCCCCCTCTGTGGTTTTTGAGTGACGGAAAAAGTATTTGCTCACATATTTGCAAGATTTCCTAGTTAGTGACAGAAATAACTTTTCCCTCTATATATTGACCTTTTTATAAGGGCTCATCTGTGCTAACCTCACTGAACACATCAAGCAAAATGAACCTCGCTGAACACAAAATTCTAAGACAATTTGTAGAAAAGTGAGTGTTTCTTCCTGAAATTAAAGAAAGGGTCCTAGTAATTCAGAAATCATCATGACCTTTAAAAGAGGTCTTAAGGTCCAAAACTGTTAGGAGGACGTTTAAGAAGTTTAAGAGTTTCTTTAGCAGTGGAGAAAATAGATGAAACATGAAAAAGAAGAAATTTGTTGAGTTAATGAAACACTACACATTACATAATGTTTGTGACCAATCTCTCTGCCTCGTCAAAAAGATAGGTTTTTATTTTTGTCTTAAGAGTTGCTCTCAGATTGGCCTTGAATCACTTTTAAGCGGAGACTCCTAGCTACAAATGTTTTATTAAGCTAAGACAGGAGCTCCTTGACAGGACTCTGATAATCTTTATGAAGTGCAGGTCAATGAACTGATTTGTTCAAAATGCGGATGCACTGAAGAATAAACCCCACTGTGCTGCCTGGAGAATCCCAACAGGTGTCTAGTGTAATTCACACTGAATTACTAACATTCTCACTATGCAGACTTACAGCACTGTGGTCAGGTACATGGCAACTCATTTTGGTAAGACTTTATTTTATGGTTACAGCAATTGGTTGCTTATAAGCATGCAATACAATACTGTATATACATACAATACTAGCCATTTATTAGAAGTTAATAAGCACATATTAATGCCTTATTCTACACCCCTAATCCTACCCAGTACCTGAACGTAACCACCTCAGCACTATTAATAAACAGCAAATTAAGAATTTGAGGAAAAAGTTAATAGTTAACTAAACGGACCACTTAGGTTGTTGGTTTCCTTCATTTTCTACAAGAGCTTGTAATTTATAATGGCAAAATCCATGTGTCCAAAACTCAAGGGTGAAAAAAAGATTGAGTTTTCAACTATTAGTCCATGCGTAACCCTTCGCTTATCAAGTTTGCTGCAAATAGCATGTGGGATGGTAACCATGGACGTGTTTATGACTGAACAGAAACACTATTGTCACACGTTCCTCTTTTTTTATTGGTTTAGCTGTCTCAGCAGCGTATGAATTTATCTTTTTTTTTCTGGTGTAACTCATTAGACTGCAGGCCAGCCCCCTCCACTATTGCCTAGGAAAAGCACATCAATAGCTGACAGCGTCAGTGCACACAACATGTATGTAAAAAGCCCCACAGCATCACACAAATCGGGTAAGTTTCTCTTTACGTTTTAATATGATTGTTTCAAGCTAGATATTTTGAATAGCACATTAGGGAGCTGAAATACTGTAATCTATTCTTTTCTTCCTCCAAAAAAACAGAAAGGAACCTCTCCGACTCCGACCATGACTACGAGTCTATCGAAGAAACAATTAAAACCCCCCATGAAAGCTTGTTTTATTAGTTCAAAGACACTTGTATTCTGCCAAAGAAACCCAAGAAATCCCCCCAAAAAGTTGCAGGTAACGTGGAGCACCAGCACCGAATGTTTCAATACTCAAAGACAATGCAAGGTTTAACAAATACAACATTTATTGTGAATCAGACAATGTCCTTTTCACTGGTTTTTCTTTACGGCATGCTGAAGTCCAAAAAAATAGCTTTAAATGAATGATTTTTTTCTTGAACGCTATGTAGATGAGAAACAAGGCAATACAGATTAGTTAGACTTCATTGTCTGTTGATCTGAAGTGGTCCTCATCGATCGTGGAGAATATGTGTCCCTCGTTGCTGAGAAAATCCACAATTTGCCTGTAAGAACAAAAAGAGAAGTGAGAATCAGACTGGTGTGAAAAGAACTAATGTTTAACATCGAGGTGTGTTTTTTTGCAGCATACAGACAGACCACCTCCCACCACCACCATTGTCTTTGTTAAGCATTTAATAGAAAGTGTTGACAAGCATTTGCATGCTGCATTCTTTGAAACATCTGGTGCTATCATTAGTTCACCCATGCAACTTCAAATTAAGCCAGTTCTCCTTTTTTAACCTTCTATTCAAAGAATGCAAAAAAAAAAAAAAAAAAAAAATGCAATCTTTTTAACATTTACAATAATATAATAACCTTTATTAGTAAATGCTGCTCAATTATCATTAACTGTAATAATATTTTACAATATCAGTGTTTTCGCAGTATTTCTGATGAAGAACGCTTTAATGACTTTAATGACTGAGGGTTATCAGGTCAGGATCAGTAGATGCCGTCACTGATTCACTGCTGTTTTTGCAACTTTAGTTTCAGTAAAGAAAGCAACATTTCTATGATGCATGTGACTGGTCACCAAGAGCGGGATCACTGTGATCATTAACATCAATAACTGCTTCGTTCTCACACAGGTCACACTTTATCATCAGTTTAGTGCTTGTATCAGTTGACACCATCATCTCACACTTGTTACTTGTTATTAATTCTACTGGTTAGAAATGGTTAGGTTGTCTTTCTTCACTGTCACACATTTATTTGCTGATTTTTATATTTAGTTTTGTGCTGTTGCCGTTTTTCTCAGCATTATCATCTACTGAGATACATTTTGACTGGTACAATGCTGACTGTGTGGAGCTGAAGGCAGAACCGGCATCAGAACAAACCAGTCGCCTGTTTTAGAAGACAAACCTCTAGAAGAGCACTTTATGGTCATTTTTTTTTTATTTATAAAAACACCTTCCTGATGCACACGTACATCTGCTGTGGCTTGAAAAGGGTTATATATTTAAAGGGTTTTTACTTACTAACTACGTGCTGACCTTTAAGTGGTTAACTCTTGAACTTTTTTGTATATTCCTGTCACAATGACAAGGCTTTTAAAAACGGCTTGTCGTCAACTTCTTTCAATTAGCACAGGTTTTGCATTTCTTTGTGGAACTAGATAATCGTAGGCTTCATTGATCTTAGGTTTTAATCGACTACAGTGACTAGCTTTTTCAGGAAAATGAATATCGTCTTAGGGTCAAAATGAGTGGAAAATAAAAATGAAATTAAATGCAAAACTGGTTACTTTGTTAAACATAGAACTAAAAGAAACAAAGATCTTGAAATACTATTTCTACGCAAGAACAGGGTATCATAAATTGGGAAATGTTGCAAATGATGAGAACTGAGCTCAAGTTCATGCAAAACCTCACGAACACCTTACCGCGTCACAAAATAAGAGGAAGCCTCTTCAGAGAAATAAAAGACGTGCTATTCTCCAGAGCTCATTTGACTCAGAAACTGAAACTAAATTAGAAGAAGAGCACCGTCGAACCCCTCTCTGGGTTAAGGTCCACAGGGATATTATCATTTTGAATGTTTAAATTAGTTTATTTTATTGTTAGTTTTAGTTTAGTTTTTATATGCTAAAATAACCATCTCCTGTGTAGACCAAAGCAACACGTAACATTTTAGCAAAGTTTGATGTTTGCAGAGTTATCTCTTGTGCAGGACAACGACCCTGCAGGGCTGGATTTGAGGAAACATGCTCTTAGTGTCATTGAAACTATTTTTGTCCAATGCATTAAAATGGTTGGATCTTTTGCTCAGACGAGGGACGAACACAATAACCTATAGTCTTAGTTTCAGTTGTAGTTTGCTACAAAAGCTCTTTCTGTGTCCCCGGGAGAGGTCTGTACCTGATGACAGTGACGCTCATGCTGTTCAGCTTCTGCTTGAGGTCGTGCATGCTGATGCCTTGAGGCTCATGACAGCTCTTGATCAGACTCAAAACCTGCACAAACAGAGACCAGAACCCACTTCAGAAACACACACACACACACACACACACTTGGAACCGTAATACTTTTTACAGGATGAATAAAATATATATTTATTTTTTTATTTCAATAATAA
>JAUYWG010000051.1:3628331-3638425 GCA_034779775.1 Enteromius afrohamiltoni
TTATTTTTTAATGTCAGCTCTCTTAATTATTAACACCTCTTAATAGCGGACTCAAACCTATTGTTCCCCATATGTTGTTTTTTACAGTTTATATTATATCATATTATATTATATACCTTTGCAATGCTCTAACTCTAACTAATGATCATAGGAATGGATAGAAATGACAAAAACGCATAAGAAAAATACTAAAACTGAATTAAAACACTAAACTGAAAGCTAATGCAACAAATCAAACAGTAAAGTGTAAATCTCCAGTTGCATATAAAACATGCTCCGCTCTCTACAGATGTTTGCTAGGCTATACTGACTCTATCTAATCAGTATCATCAGCTGAATCATTGGTTATCCAAACAAGTATCGTCTCTTGGCACGCTGTAGTTTTGTTTGTTTTCTGTGTCTTCCTCCAGAAGCTCCCTGCAGTGTGATTGGACAGCTGCGGGTCAAGGTGAAATACTCCTTCCTGTGCCAATCTTGTGGGTCCGTGGTGCTTCAAGACAGGTTACTATTCTTTCTTTTCCCATCCATTGATTTGGAGAAGCAGTGCATCAAAGAATAGATCAATTCACCGTCAGACACATTATTTCAGTGTTCAGCTGTTATCAGACTGTGTTCTTACTCCTGAAGGACTTTTGGGCGAGTTCTTCCTTTGCCCAATGGAAACTGGAACGCATTAGTGGACGACTGGTGCTGCCACCCTGATCCCTTCGCGAACAGGACTCTGCTCCCGCGAGATGGGGACTGTCTGCTGGGAGACACGTTCCTTCTGTTGGCTCGGGACAGCAGCTGTGAGCAGACCCTCGTACGGGAAGAGAAACCGCTTCAGAAAGTAACCTCGGCAGAGGTGAGCTGGGGATTTTATGGCTGCATGATTAAATTAAGCAAAAAACAATGCAACTGAGTGAAGTGAAGTTTCAGAGCTGCTCACACGCAGTTGTGATGTTTCCACCCTAAATAGTGCACAGATCTCACTTACACAGCCCGAGGGCTGACAGAGGAGGCAGATGGCTTTCTTTCATCACAATAAAGGCTGAAGAGGCGGAGAGGAAATCCACTCTTAAAAACATTACGCTCGGCCTGGCTGTGGAGGAGAAGCGATCATGTCTTTAAGAGGGATTGATTCTCTTTCTCGAGCTCGATCTGTGTGTAGCCCGTGGCCATGCCGAAGAGACAAAAACACACTTTCCAGCACTTTCTCAAACCTAAATGACTTCAGCACACAGTTGTCGAGTTCCTTATTGATTTTTTTTTTTTTTTTTTTTTTTAAGTAAATATTTTCAGCATACAGTCGAAGCGCAAGTTGAAAAATTACTTGCCATTTTTGTGCAGGAGTGTGAAACACTTTTTTAAAACAAACGCTCTGTGAAAAGAAGCGTTCAGCCTCTGGAGGTCAAAATAAACATTACACGAGAATGTTTTATTTTCTGCTCATGTTGCGTGAGGTTTGCAATTTTCCAAGCCTGTTACCAAAATAGCAAGTCACAGGACTGCAGATTTAGCTTTAAAAATAAGCGAGGCTAGTCATCCGAAAATGGATTTGCTTCATAAACTAAACGTTGACATTTTAAATTCAGCTGTCCTTTATATCAAAGTTTAGAGTTGGTAAGATTAATTGATTTATTTGAAAGAAGTCTCTTCTGCTCGTTACTGCTGTATTTATTTGAAGAAATCTACTGTAAAATATTACAATGAAACTGTTTTTTATATATGAACATATTGCAAAATGCAATTGGTTGCAGTGATGCACAGCAGTCACATGATCCTTCAGTAATATACTGATTTACTGCTCAAGAAACATTTCTGATTATTACCAATGCTGAAAACTATGGAAGCCCAGTTTCGCCAATGAATAAAAAATTAAAAAAGGTTATTGCAACTTTTTTTTATTCTCACAATTTTTCTTCGAGTTTGCGTGATATAAACTCAGAATTGCCGAGTGAACTGACTCAACCTGTAATATGTCTTACCATGTAACCACTGCCATATGGGACCAAATTTGCCTTTGACCACTGTATTTGTGCGTGTCCGCAGCAAAAGCGCAGCAGCAAGCGTGTGATGGTGTCCTGCAGGAGCTGCTCTGCGGCGCTGGGCGAGGAAGTCGCTGCAGGTATGGAAAGCACAGCAGCTGAGTAATGCGGCAAGCAGCACACCCCTGAGTCATTTCACATGAGTGCAAATGAAGAAAACCAGAGCTCGTTTATATATAAATCATGACGTCACCCATTATGCAAGATGCACATTGGCCGTTCATTGTTGCCATTAGCAACAACCTGAGACTCTTTAACACACTTTGAAAAGTTATGTTTTTGACCCTTGGGTATTTATAAAAGTGCAGTGCTTTTGAAGCAAAAATAGTCTGTTTGTAAAGGTCTGTTTTTGTGTTTTAAAGGAATGGTTTGCCCACAAATGCACATGTATTCACTCATCCTTGTGTTGTTTTTAAACTATTTATGTGAAACTTTAATTAACTTTAATTTTAATGTAATTAATTACACAAAAGTACAGGATGATTTAGGTTTTTTGCTCGGTTTCTAATATAATACTCGGTTAGGACTCCATCCTTAAAATAGTTTTCAATATTTGGCCTGAAAAACAATTCTTGAGCTCTGAATTATACTATAACTTTGTTTTTTATTACAAGGAAGCTCTACGTGTTTCTATGAAATGTTGAATGCGCACATATTATCTATGAGGTAATTTCTTAGAATCTTGCACCTCCAGCTGTTGATAATGCGCAGTTTTCTGTGTCTAATATATTTCACTGTCTTTTGTGTTTCAGAGGTGCTGAAGTTTTACATAACTGAAATATTAGTAAAGCCTTGTGAAGATGGAGAGTGTGACATAGCACGGCTCAGTTTAGTGTCTGAGTCTAAGTCAGAAAGGTTAGCGAGTTCGTTTGATTTATTCATGTTATTGTCATGTGTAGATCATATTCCCTCAGAGAGGTTTTTTTATTGTGTCTCATACAGGCAGAGGTTTCTGGAGCAAACCCTAGCTGCTCGGCTGGTCGAGCTGTCATCGGCACAGAGTATATTCCGCTTTTCCATCCAAACCCCAGATGATAAAGCTGTGGTTCTGGTACTGACAATAAAACCCTCATACACTCTGAAAACAACAAAGTTTAATTGGAGTATGTTTTACTGGAAAATGCTTGATGTTTCCTTTTACTACCTATTTTTAATAAAAGAATTTTGTATATGCCACTTTCATTGTTCCACTGCTAGCTTCCACATATCCCAGAGCAAATGGTGTTTTTGACCATCAATAAGCTGCATCAATTAAAACAACTACTCAAAGTGGGATGCCTAGTTTGTACTGTGTACCTCACAATCACATCAGTTTGATCAAAGTATTGCGTTAACATGAGGTAAATGTTAGAATATTGCTTATATCTGATTATGATCACATTATGAGGGTACATGTAAAGGTAGTCAAATTTATCCAGTGTTCTTCCTTTTGTGCCTACATATCTACTAACTTTAAATAATAATGTTAAATCATGCTTGCAATGTGTTGAAACATAACTTGGTAGCAGCATGCTATTTCATGTTAGCAGTGTGCTAAAGTTAGTTAGCAACATTTTTTACTGTTTACTAGTGAATTAAACTCTTTCTCTGCCATGATAGCAGTCGATGCAAACGAGAAATCTCTTGTTTCACCCGGTATGTCCCCTTTAAATCTGCTCTTCAGGTAATTTCTTTTCTCTTTTAATTATCAGCTCTGGCTCCTGAACACGGACACTCTGGTCGCCTCATTTCCTGACGCAGCAGCGAGGGGCGACAGCTTCATATCCGCAAATGAGCTTACTCCCGGAGAGCATCAGTCATCCCGGGCCGCTCAAGCAGTCAAAGTGCTGTACATCCTCTGCTCTGACAGCAAACTCAAAGAGTAAGTCATAGTTCACCCAGACATCTGCGCTTATTACTCATATTAATGTCCATATCTAATAAGATTCCTGTAAATGAAATCACACAGGTTTTGTAGTCTAATCCAGAGAAAAGACAAATGCATTGTTTGATCAAAGTGTATCTGGGTAATACGGAAACCTGTTTGTACAACAAAATTAAAAAAAATGAAAGTAATTGAATACTTAATTCGCAATTAAGTTTTTTTCCCTCTTAATTCTGAGGTTATATCTTGCTAGTTTTTGTTGGGTTTTTTTTTTTGCAGTTGTAACTTGATGATACCTGTTTTTACAAAATAAATGTATTTATTTTTTATCTTGTGGTGGAAACAAGCTTCCGTAGTGTAAAGATTACTCATTTGATAACTTTTTTTTATGGTACAAAAAAAGGATAGACACTTTCATTACTTAAAATAAAATAAGCATGGTATAAATGTGTTATTTTGATCTACAGATGTGTATATAACAGCTGTCAAGTAATGAAGAACCAGAATCAGAAGTTTAAACTAAGATGCCTTAAAACACATGATTTCAGCACGATTAAACATGACAATCAGAATCAAAACAGATGTTTTTAGCAGGTACGAGCTGTAATGGCACAGCTCTATTCTGGAAAAGGGGGCGGGGAGTAGAAGCTCATTTGCATTTAAATAGACAAGCATGAAATCCAGCCTTTTTCCGCTTCCGCTCAAAATAGGCATGTTTAAAAGGATATAATAAATGATCAATGGGGTATTTTGAGCTGAAACTTCACAGACACATTCTGGGGACACTAGAGACTTATATTACATATTGTAAAACGGGGCATATAATATGTCCCCTTTAAAATAAGTTATTTTGATTTTAGTTTAAAAATGAACTCATAGCAGTTTAAAAAATATGTACAGTAACTGACCTCTAATTTGCCTCCGCAGAAATGTTTAAAATTATTATTAAGAGTATTAATAAGAAACTGAGGGAACTGCAGCTGTAAAAATTGTTTAAGTATGGTAACTAGTAGCCAGGTAAATACTGTAAATGCACAAGTTAAGAGAAGCGCTGACTTAGTTGCTCTCATCCCTCCTTGAGATGTGTAACGTTCCCATGATAAGAGCTTGAGGAGCCGGGGATGCTGGAATGGGCGTCTGAATCACAGAGGGATTGTGGGTGTGCGCTCTGCTCTTCATTGTTTCTCTGACACCAGAAGGTCGTCACGACTCTCTACTCTTACCTCGTCTCGCTCACCTTTATTTCAAGTGTACATTAATTCTGCCTGTTTTCTCTAGTCTCTCCTTCTCGCTATAAGTAGAGGGTGCGGATCAAGCATGATTCATGGCGCTCAAATACAGGCCCCGAGCCGTTATGCTAAATAGAGGATAGTTTTACAGGAACCAGACTTTTGACTACCCACATAATGTGTCTGCTTTAGCCTTGCGGTTCAGTCTGGCCAAAAAGCAAGCGACTGACTGATATTAAAAGAACTAACAAAACATTTTTCTGCCATATAATTGCTATATAATCTAGCAATAAATGGTTTTAATAACACTGGCCGGCATCATATTTGATTCCAGAATCCAAAAAGAGTGTCAAACAAGTCGCACTTTCACCAAAAATGTGACGCATTGTGTAGGGTTTTTGCTTTTGAGGACCATTAGTAAGGTGATTATTCTCCCTTAATCAGCAGAAAAGGCCTAAAATAATACTGTATTCTATACCTAGTCCTGATTTCAAAGTTCAAATTATGGCCAGCTACATACAAACATGACAATGAAACATTTTGTAGACAAAAAGCTTGTTTTGAAAATATTTTGAATATTGTCGTGTGTTGGTTTTTGTTATTTTGATAAGTACGTTAAGTTGATAAATGTCATTTGAAAATCTGTTCACTCTTATTTTGTGAAAAACTGTACATGATGGAAAGATGTTATTGGTATTTTGATATTCAGCATAATCAAATTAGATCATATTAGACTTTCTGTTCTGTTTCATGCAAAGCTGTGTTAATATTATTATTAATACCTTATTCTATGTGACTATTCTTAAGATCTCTTAAACCTGCCCCATAATTCAATTTAACAGCAATTCATCTTGCAAATCAATGAGAACAAATGAAGAGTCTGAGGCACAGGTATAAATGAATGTTTAATAGTGGAACATTGGTGGGACCTATAATAGACACACACACACATATATTTGTATTATGATATACTGTGTGTGTGTATATATACATTATAATATACAACACTGAATGGCAAACACAAACGACAGCCTCTATTCAGGACGTGAGCAGTACATAACAACACTAAATTACCCCCATTATAATCAGCAGAGCTTTTTAGGCTCATCCGTGACACCGCTTGGAGGTTATGTTCAAGTTTCCTGATTGCTGTCAATTTTTAAAGCTAATTGGTGTCAGATTATACACTGTATGACATGGGATGCAAGTAAAAGTAGTAAAGCAGAATCACTACTGACTGACAAACATTGCACTCGTTTCTTATATGACATATTTAAGTATTCAGTTTGAAATATTTATGCTATGAACCTTGTGATCTTTGGCAAGTTTAGTGACTAGTTGCTCAGTTGCTCATTATGGGAAATGTCTAATTGGGTATGAAATAAAAATTCCATATTTTGTTTATTTAAATGCCTGCTTTGAGTGTTTGTTTCAATTTTTGAATTTCCATCAGGCAAGAGATTTTGAAAGGAATTTTTTGCTAGTTGTTTTCCTTACAGTCAGTAGCTGAGCCTGGTGCTCTATAAATTAGGATCCAAGCTATCTATTTGTCCTGTGGTGTGAACACTGTTCAGATATTTTGAAGGAAACCTACAGAAAAAAAAACAAAGATTTGGATAAATGTAGCATTCCATCACTCACTCACCAATGGATGCTCTGCAGTGAATGGGTGCCGTCATGAGAGCTGATCAAAACATCACGATAATCCACTCCAGTCCAGTCCAGTCCAGTCCATCAGTTAATGTCTTGTGAAAAGTTGTGTGTTTGTAAGAAACAAATCCATCATCAAGATGTTACAACTTTAAACCGTCACTTCTGTCCATAATAACGCTTCCTCCAGTGAAAAAGCCATCTCCTGTTGTCAGCAGCACACATTAAAATCCAAACACGTATTCTTTATACGTAGCTGTTTTTGCAATGCTTGAAATCTAAGGTAAGACAAACTCTCCACTGAAGGAAGCTTTATTATGGACAGAGAACATATATTTAGCCCGAAGCAAGAGATTAAAGTTAAAAACATTTGACTTTTTTAATCATTATGATCCTGTAAAGGAGCAACATTTTCAATCGAAGCACAGTTTAAGCTCATACTTCCCATTGCACTTTGAAGTGGAATATTGTGTCTGATATCAGAAGTAATCAGCAGGATTAATTACTGTTATGTAATTGACCAACTTCCACAAAAGAGTGCGTGAGTGTGAGGAAAACCCTGATTGTAGTAGTGTGATATCTCTCTCTCTGGGCTTCTCCGGCGTGTCTGCTTTAAGAGCTGCATGTGCGTTTTCTGTGGAAGTACAGCACAGATGGGTAAATGTCAGTGAAATGTCCTGAATAGATCATCTCCATAATGTGTGTCAAGACATAAGTCTCTCCGTTTCTCCGCTCGCTCGGCTGTCTTCGGTGCAGCGTATTGACAGATTACCGTGACATGATTAAAACGGCAATGTTTCAAACTGTCAGATTAATATAATTTAAGGCCCATCTGCTTCTGCGGGTGCACAGAGCAAGTAACGCTTTCTGTTTTCACCTTCATAAGAATATTTTGTTGTAGCTCACCAAAAACTCATTTTATTGGTCAGAAGCTTTAGCTGGCTGAGCAGAAACATTCAGTGGAACCAGAGCTGCTCACTGTGCCGTTTTGACAAAGAAAAATTCCACTAATATAAGACAGAACAGTTTATTCCTTTATTGAGTCACATTTCATTCTATAGTGTTTTATATAATGCGGATTGTTGAAAAGCAGCACAGTAATAAACAGGAAAGTAATGTTCAAGTTGAAAAAGCTGTCAATTATGAAGCAAACTCATCAGAGAAGCAGAGAAGAGTTGTTATTCAGCTCAAGACAGTTCAGTGTTCTTGAAAATTCAGTTTAATGACACTAATAGGAATAATAGTGTTAAAAGGTTAATCAATTCCATCTATAAAGCAGCTCTACAGAAAATAACAGATAACAGTTTAGTTATTATCCGCTGAATATGGGGGACTTATCTTCTGGAACTATCTTCTGTAGCTTCTGAAGGGCAGTACTAAAAAAAAATATGAAATTTAGGCAAAATAAGAAACTTTTTATTTGTTTGTATATATAATATCTGTGTGTGTGTGAGAGAGAGAGATTAATATTGTTTATACAATATGCATTTGTGTTGATATCTTAATTTTATATAAATATAAATATAAATTGAATATAAATAAATGATCAAGATTTTTTTAATTATAAAATATATATATTAAAAAAAAAAAAAAAAAAACTAAATGCAATCACCAGACGTAAAAAGCTAAATAAAATCCAGTGGGGCCTAAAAATTTGAAACTAATTTGAAAAGTAAAAACTATACAACAGGTAAAGAAAAGACAAACTATTTAAGATGATGCACTATTTCAGATCACTAATCAAATGTAAGTAAACAATCTGATATTGCTTTGTATGTGTTCACTCACTCATCTTCTATTTTTCCTTCTCTCTTTCTAGTGTGGTAGATGTTTGGGAGAAGGACATCAGTGTTCATCCTCTGCCGCTCCCTCAGAGCTCGTGTGAGGAGCTCCAGAAGCTTCTGATATCCAGCACCTCCAGACTGCCTACATTCCTGCGCTGCATGAACTCATATCAGGTCACATACCGCTCTGACCACACACACGCCAAAACATGTGACTGCTTAGTCATTGTACTTTATTTCTTGCTCTTTATTTATTTAATCAAAACAAATGCAAAACTCAAAAAATGTTTTTAAATGGTTTATATTTAAGTGCCTGAAATTATGTCTGGGATGAACACAAGCCAGTGTGTTAAAAATAAGTTATGGAGCCAGCAAAAGTTAATGATCGCTAAACATTTTGTTTATCATGCTGATCTTTACAAATGAATAGAATTTTAAAAGCAATTGTTCAGTGTGTTGATGTTTAATGTCCAGCAACCTCTGTAGTCCCATTTAGATAATTGATAGCAAACCGCTTTGTGTTAATCCCGGACATAATTTCAGAATAAACGTTGATTTCAGAAAGAACCAGAAGATCTTGGTTCTGGGTTTTGGCCTACAAAAATACATTGTCCCTTAAGCACTCTATCCACTTTATTTTAAAAATTATAGTTCACCCCAAAATAAACAATGAGCTGTTAGTTAGGATGGAATTCTGGTAAAGTTGTTAAATTGTTTGGCTGACTTGAAATACACACATCCAGTCACTGGTTGCCTCAGCAAAGATGTATTATGTGTTCTTGGCGTATGAGGGGTAGACAGTTTCATGTTGCTGAATGTCTCATTAATGTAGTATACGTTGAGAAAGAAAAGAGGGCCACACACCGAGCCCTGAGGTACCTCAGTGGCTAATGTGACTTAAACACCTCTTCCTAACAAATACAATGAATTATCTCACTATGAGGCAAGACTTCAGACAGCAAGTGCTGTTCTTGTGTGGTCACTGTCAAGAGGATAGACAGGAACACCTGGTGATTTGCAGTGTCAAAGGATGCAGACAGATCAAGCAGAATAAGGATGGATGATAACAAGGTTCTTCTTCTACCGTCTATACGTTACGGCTTATAGATTTCTATCTGAAGTTTTGTTAGCCATCACCCTGTTCAACAGCAATTTTAATTGCCCACCTTCAGCTAAGCTGACATCAGTACCTTTTATCTGGATTGAATATCTTAAACTGAAATGCCTTTGAGTGCAAAATAAGAAGGCTTTCTATATAGCCTTTTACATAAAAACAAAGTAAAACATCTCTTTGAAGCAGATGTGCATTGGTATCCGGCAGATTGCCTGGTTGAAACACTTGACTCAGTTTCTGTTGTTTCTCCAGTATATTTGCTCCCAATTAAGGAAGCAAATTGGCTGTCTCCTAGCAGGCTTTTCCCCCCACATCCCTCTGAAGAGTTTCAGGGCTTGGCCCGATGCTAATGCTGATGTGGAGCTTTATCCTCTTCAAAAGAATCTAGATTTCCATTTACATTCTTAAAATAAAAAAAAATAAAAA
>JAUYWG010000051.1:3638525-3650628 GCA_034779775.1 Enteromius afrohamiltoni
CTCCCCAGTCTTCCTCCAGACTCTGGCACCTTGATTTCCGAAAAAAGTACTTTGGACCACTGAGCAACAGTCTAGTGCTGCTTCTCTGTAGCCCAGGTCAGGCGCTTCTGCTGCTGTTTCTGGTTCAAAAGTGAAACAGCCAAAATCATCAATATTAAAACAATAAAAGGCTTGAACTACTTCAGTTGTGTGTAATGAATCTAAAATATAAAATATGAAAGTCTAATGTTTATCAGTACATTACACAAAATAATGGACTTTATCACAATATGCACATTTTTTTAAAAGGACCTGTATATATAATTGCTAGCACTTATTAGGTTCTATTTCAGTTTGAATGTTCCCAGTGTATGTATGTATAAATAAATAAAAAAGTACATAAACAAACCAAACAATCACATTGTAGCAGGAAACATGCTAACGGAGTCAGAACCTAATAAGTGGACAATTTGGAGCGCTCCAGGCAGCAACTCGGTCAAAAATGTAAGCCTGTTCATCTCAGGTCATTTATAGGGAAATTGAAATGGCAAAAGCTTTGTGTTACAGAAAACAAACTTCTTTATTGGTCCTTCCTTTGTGCTGTGGTTTATTTTGACATTATTTCTCATGCTAACAACATGTGTTTGCTCTGCTGTAGCTATGGCAGGCATTGAACTTTCTCCATGAAGTGGAAAACTATCACTCATCCTGCCAATTTTTGTAGTGCTCTGGTGATAAAATGGCAGACAAGCATCGTCAAGCACACGTGCCTCTGGAAATGCTGCGTACAGTTCATTCAATGCCTTTGTTGTGGCATTGCAAACAACTGACCTATATAGATATAAAAGGCTATCATTACATGAAAAGATGTTTTCCAGCGTTTCAAGGGAAGTTGATCCAGCTAATATCTGAAAGAATCAGAGCATAGAGACCCGTTTTAGCAGTGATGCCAGAATAGAGACTCGTATATTACAGTGTTTGGTTTGCATCAAATTTAATCAAGTTTGTCATTTAATTTCTAGCTAAACTAGCTGTGCTGTTATATATACATGCCTGTCCAAAGGTTTAGATTGGGTATGAATATTAATGTTTTTGAAAAAAGTCTTTTCTGCTCACCCCACTGCATTTATTTGATTTAAAAGTTCTATAAAAACAGTATTATTGTGAAATAGAAATGCAATTTTCAGTACCATTATTTCAGTCTTCAGTGTCACATGATCCTTGATTTGCTGCTCAAGAAGTGTTTCTGATTATTGTCAATGCTGGAACCCATTTTGCTGTAAAATATTGTGATGAAAACCATCAAACAATTTATTTTTTAGGAATCTTTGACTAATAGAAAGTTCAAAAGAACAGCATTTATTGGAAATAGAACACTCTTGCCACATTATGAATGTCTTCACTATCACTTTTGAGCAGTGTAGTGCATCCTTGCTGAATAAAAGTATTCATTTCTTGCCCTAAGAAAAAAGAGGAAATATTGATCGTGCAGATTTGCTAGTATACATCAGTTACAGTGATGAAGGATTTTGTGACGTAGGACCACTCAGCCGTAACTCTGATGTATGTAATTGAAATACTGCTGATTTGACAGTCTATTTGATGTCGTGCATGAGTTAGTGGAAGTGTAAAGCGCACTGAAGGCCGTGAGGAACCCACAGCAGGGACAAATCCTTGAGCCAGAGTTTATCATCATTCGTCACTGGACTCAAGGCCTGCATCCGTTTGCCACATTGTTTTGTCACATTATGCTCTCAAAGTGAAGTGGCTATTTGTTAGTAACTTTTTAGTTTTCAGGTTGTTATTGTAAATGAAAAGATCATACAGTGACTAATACTGGCACCCTTGGTAAATCTGAGCAAAGGTGGCTGTGAAAATAAATCTGCATGAAAATAAATCTGCATAAAACTACAAATGGGATTGGCTTCTATGATCAGATGAAACTAAAACATTTGTTTTTAGCAGCAATCACTCAAGATTTGGTGAACACAGGGATAAAAAGTACTCCATGTGTACAATGAAGTATACTGCTGTGTTTTTGATGTTGTGGGTCTATATTTCTGCTGGAGGTCCTGGATATCTTGTTTAGACACATGGCATCATGGATTAAATCAAATACCAACAGATAAAAATCAATAATTCACTGACTCTGTTAGAAATCCTATAATGGGCCATGGTTCTGTCTTCCATTCGGACAATAATCCAAACGCAAACCTCAAAATAAACACAAAAATTAGTCACTGAAATTGTTTTACTTCAATGATAGGTTGGAATTTA
The DNA here is from genome assembly GCA_034779775.1 of Enteromius afrohamiltoni. Lineage (NCBI taxonomy): Eukaryota > Metazoa > Chordata > Actinopteri > Cypriniformes > Cyprinidae > Enteromius > Enteromius afrohamiltoni. Next base: position 3,640,782 of record JAUYWG010000051.1, read on the forward strand.
GTAAATTCATGAAAGATCAAAAGGATAAACAACGCAGATTTATTTTCACAGATTTACCAAGGGTGCCAATATTAGTGGAGGACACTTTATATTAAAATAAAAACAGAAATGTATTATTTTACATTGTAATAATATTTTACAATATTACTATTTTTTACTGTATTTTTGGGCAAATGCAGAACCTAAACATTTAAATGTACATGAACACTTCAAAATCAGACTTCTCGAAGCATTTAAAATACTTGCTCATTGTTAACATTTGTGTAAAACAATGCAGCGCATTGCAATGGAAGACAGTAGTATACTAATTGTTGTTGCGTCATGTTGTATCATTAAACCTGCTGCCATCTTAGATTATTTTGCATTTTTAAAACAATTCTGTAAAAAATAAATAAATAATTTTGGTAGTCCATTGAGTTAAAGAATTGAGATTTAGTTACATTAATTCCAGTTCATTCTAAACAGTAGTTGAGCACATTGCATTGCAGTATTTTATGCATTAAGTTGTATAGTAATATTATGTACTTCATATTTTGGCTTGTAGTAGGTCCTTCAGATCATGTAGGATTTTTTTGCACAGTGTACATGATGTTCTGCACTGTACTGTACTGTGAGAGTAATAGGTTAGTGTGGTGATCTAAGCACAGTCTGTTCATCCTCTCTCTACAGGTGGCGTACATGCGGATGTGATGCATTGAGCTCAGAAACCACTGGAGCAGCTTTTCACAGTGCAGCGACCCATGAAGTCAAATATTAAATTCAAAACATTAAACATTTTTATATAAAACCCTTTGAGTTGTGCGTTTTTTTTAGTATACCAAGGTCTGCATAATATTGTAGTGAAGAGGCTCATGTATCTTTCTAATTAGAGGTTTAAAGACAGGTATTGTCTAACAATATGTAAAAGTGCAAATAGCCATCATGCTTCATTACAAGCACATTCAATATCATTCCATGCACTCTTAAAACATGTTACTGACAGTTTGGTTCACTTTCTGTCTTATGAAATTGTACTCATTTTCTAGAGTTTGAGTTTGCAGTAGTATGCGATCCAGTGAGCGACGGGAAAAACTGTGTTCTCAAATGTGACAGAGTAAATATATTCATAGATCTCTCTAAATGTGCTCGGAGCTCACTGTGCTTCATCACACATCATGATGACAGGTGGGAACACACTTTACCTTTACAAACGTCTACGCTTTGTGTGAAACGAGCAGGAATGTAATTTACATCGCTTTATTTTAAAACCAGCACAAGATCTACTGATGTTATTCATTTTAAAGGATTTTTCAACTTTAATCTGAATGACTCAATCATTTGTATGTTTAATAATAAAGAAAAATTTAAAATGCATTGCCAATGCAGACCAAAAAAAGTTGATCTTAACACATGTAAGCATATTAATTAGTCTGTAAGCTCTAAAAGAATATTTTGGAAAAACCCAAACACAGGTTTAAGATTTTTCTGATTAATTTGTTAAATGTTTATACAGCCTGGTTTCCCTCTGAGGGTTACTGCATAAGTACAGTAGGTGTAGGGTTGATTTTGTATGTTATTCCAGAAATGATGCAAACAAATTTTGGGAGGAGCACGCACAAGTAATTAGCACGGCCGGCTCCTCATTTCCTAATCAAATCTTCATCCTATCAGCAAGAGAGACCTCCTATAAATAGTACAAACCCTCTCTCCTCAATATCTCGTTCATAGCATTCCTCCACCACCCCAGACTCCTCCGTTCGTACTATCCTTCCCGTGGGGTACTTGGGGATCGGGCCGGATGCTGTATATATCAGGAAGAGTTTGACTTCATTCTTATAGTTCTCAGTTCCGTGTTCTTTCTTCCAAGTAGATCCTTCAGTTTTAAGAGAGATGAATGAATCCTCTATGCACTGTTGAGCACACTCCCATAAGGAAACTTTAACAACTTTTATCCTCAAAAAGCTCAAACTCGCATCAATCACCTCACTCTAGTGTCGAGTTTGAAATGCCACTCTGTCTTTCAGATGATTCCCTTTACATTATTATAACTGAACTTTCAGGGTTATAATGAAAATATTCATTATTTGTGGTTTCCAAGTTGCAACATCTATTGGGGTGTTTCAGGGCTCGGTTCTTGGACCACTTCTCTTCTCTGTCTACATGGCATCACTAAATACTGTCATTGAGCACTGCTATGCTGATGACACTCTTATTCCATCTTGATGATCCAACAATAGCTGCTCGCATCTGAACATGTCTAGACATTTCTTGCTGGAGGAAGCACTATCACCTTCAACTCAAGCTAGCGAAGATATAAACTGTTTGTAATTTCAGCAAAACCATCACTTTATCACAATTTCACCATCCAGTTAGGCATATCAACCATAACTGCTTCAAAAGCAGCCAGAAACCTTGTGGTTGTGATGATGATACTGTCGCAGGTGGAAGAATCACACAACAAGGATATGCAGTGAAAGCCCTGGAGGGTGGATTTTATTTACAGTAGTGAGGTAAGTGGGAAGATAGTTGGTGCTCGCTGTATTAGTGGGTTCTTCCTGGTGCCGGTGAGTAAAGGCGTTCTGTGAGGGGGAGGCCGGTCGGTCACGGGCTGCTGTCTGAGGGCAGAAGGAAAGGAACCGTTAGCGTGTGCTCTTATGGAAAAGGTTCTCATCTTCTGTGGCAGCACACACGTCTTATGTAGCCCGGGCCTGATGAGCTGCAGCTGTGACGAGGCAGGGCAGGTGTTCCTCGTCTGTTTCCAGGGCGATGCTGATGATTCCTCTGGACGTTCTTCACAATATGCTGTATTTCTCAGACCACAGTATTTCTTAGGCCTGATCCTGCAGATTTGCTTTATACAATATTAGGAAGATCAGGCACTTTCCCATCCTTAGCCATCTTTAAGAATTGACTAAAAACACATATCTTCCATCTTTTTTAACCCTCTAACTCCAGCACTCTCTATTCTGGTTATATTTTATCTATCTGTCTTCTTATCTTGTTTCTTAAAAAATCAAACTTGCTACATGTATTGTGTTAGGCTAACTGAGACTTGTCTTAGCACTTGCAAGTTGTTGCTCTTTTGTTGGTTTTGATTGTTCTCATTTGTAAATGGCTCTGGATGAAAGCGTCTGCTAAATGAGTAAATGTAAATGCATTATTTACTTCCAACTAAATATGATTTGTATCTTTAACATATGCTGATCACCATTAATAACACGAGCTAATAACAAAAAGAAATGCAATTATACAAGCAAAATCCCGGGAATTCTGGAAGTTATTGCATGGTCAACTGTAAAGGGTATTATTGTGAAAATGCAGGTGTTTAGGAACAGCAGAAAAAAATCTCAGTTTAAGTTCTCTATGTTCTATCGCAAATAAAACACCAGCTCATGATCACAACAAAATGTCACAACATTTCCGGAATTCTGCAAAAAATAGGAAGTATTTTTTTCCACAAAAGCAGCATACAGCTATTATAAAAGTAGGTCTTAGCAAGTGCGCTGGTGTTGCACATCGTTCAAACATGTCAGAAGAACGCATGAACATCTCATTAGAATTGTGGAAAGCACTGCAGAATGGCATAAAAAAGTATTTATGGCTGTGGTTATTGTATTTTTGGTTGACCACTGCCACCCTGGCCTTTTCCAGCGCAGTTGTACAAATGCACAGCAGTGCTTCACTCAGTGCCTAATTTAGGGGAAACTGCATTTGCCAGCAGACCACACTCCATCAAAGCACCGCTGCTGTCTGTGGGGCCGCCGGGAGCCGGACGCTGTTCGGTTCCACCGAGTAACGCAGTTAGTCCAGATCCTCATTGTGCTGCTTCTCTGACAGCACTTGTGTTTTTGACAAATAGCAGCCTGGAGCCAAACTTACTGCTTCAACAGATGCCTGCAAAATGCGCTGGGAACTAGATTGCAGTAATTGTTTTAACATCACCAGTAAGATTTTATATTTATTATGACTATTTTCTACATATCTGAATATAGTAAAGTCATCAAAACTACAAAAATTACATTAAACATTAACTGCAAAACGCTTATAACGCATCATTCTTCCCTCGACAGAAACTCAGTAGGGTTTCTCTATTGCCTTTCAGCCCCAAAAAAGGTCATGATTCGCATTCAGATCATGTAGGATTGTTCTTGATAATCTTTACAAAGGATTTTTTTAGCCTCAATACAATCGGCGTAGGTAAAAAGCTAACAGTGAAGTGTATTTGAAACATTTTCCTCATAGTCAGAGAACAGCTTCAAGAGCATGATTATTAGCACAACTAGGAGTGTTAAAATGCATTACAAAATCACATCATCCCCGCAGCACTCTGCTGTATATTGTGCTATAATCTTCACATGCGTTGGAATATCACTGCTGCTTCCACAGCAGGTTTGTTTGCTCCTGTTTTCAGTTTTCACATGTATCCACCGTGTTACTTTTCAGACAAGGTGTGTAAACCATATTTAACACAAAAACCAGACAGCTTGTGTGAACATCTCTGCACAGAACAACTTGTTGAAAGAAAAAACAGTGCATATGTCTTCTCTCTTATTGGCTGGAGGTAGAAGAAGTATACATCATTTATATACATATATATATTTATAAATAAATGGGACCATTTATTAAACCTGTAGATTCACTCACTCTATATCTCGGTTAATAATTTAAATAATCGAAACATATAATGCAATGCAATGCAATACAATGATGATTGAGAGAAGAAAGGTTAACATTCTTCAAAAAGTGCACATTAACATTACTACCTCAATCAAAATGGGATTTCTTTTTCATTTTCTTCAGCTGCCTTCACGTCATGTCGTAATTACTGTAATTGGACTGTAGTTGACAACACGTGACATTTCACTTGTAGCTTTCCATGTTGTCTGACTCAAATGAAATGCCTACTCAAAAGTAGCGCCAAAATGAACCTAACGGGGGTCACGCAGTACATCTGAGTCATCCGAGTTTACACGTTATAATCACGAATTTAGGAGCATGTGAAGAATTTGATGTTGATAGTTTTGCCATAAAAACACAAAATTTAGACAAAATCATGGAATTAGGAGATGACATGAATGCAGCATTCCTCCTCTTTAAGCTGATTTGATTCTGGACCGTGTTCATCACACACAGCTTCCTTTTATCATGATAGAGCTTCAGTTCTGCAGATGACTCAGTGGATTGTGTTTACCGACAGTGGTTTCTGGAAGTATTCCTGGGCCCATTTACAGTAGTAATGTCACTAATCACAATGTGACGAGGGATAAGTGTCATCTGAGGGCCTGAAGACTGAGATTGTTGTTCTTGTCTGATCATGAAAACAACAGTGCCTCATATTGATGCATCTTGCAAGAACACTTTTGACTTGTTAGCACACTGAGTTGATAAAAATGCAACAAACATCCAAGGTAGTCAGCGAGTAACAGCTGTAACAGTGTTATTATATGTGTTGACTGCATGAAGAATCATGTCACACTGAAGTAATGATGCTGGAAATTCAGATGCACATCACAGGAGTATATTTACAAAGAAAATTCCATTCCATTTCTTTAGAATTTAGGGTTACTATTTTTACTGTATTTTTGATTAAATAAATACAGCCTTGGTGAGCAAAAACTTATCGTATTTTGTTGGTTGTTTTAGTTTAGTGTCTAGGAAACTTTAACATGCAGCTCAGTAGGTTTTGGAATACAGCTGCTGGAGTCTAGTGTTACAAAATCACAACGCTCTCCAGTGCAGATGCCTCAGATTTAGCTCTTACAGCATCACCACTGTCTCCCGGTCCTGTTCGTCACTCAGATCCTGAGTCGAGCATCTCTTGTCTCTGGTCCTTGTTCTAAGCACTAGTCCCTGAAGTCTCATTAGAGCTCCACACCAGCGCGCCGCTCACCCTACAGAAAGGCAAGGCCTGTGGGCAGAGTCCGAGGTCAATCCAGCTTTGTTATGCAGCGGTTTAAGGAGTTCTTCTTTAACAGGCATCGTAACGAAACAGACCTGCTGTGTAAGCGATTAAACCCATCCTGTCCGGGTCGCAGACTTCAGCAAATAAATATGATTGAGATTGCAGAACTTTTAGACTAGGCACTTCAACTCCTTCATGATCCGTCTGAAACAGACCTTCCGGGTTTCTACAGAGCATCCAGTGAAAACTACTAACAAAGAAAATGAAAGTGCTGTCAGGGAAGAAAGATCAAAAAAGGATTTACAAAGTTTAGCGCTGATGTATCAGACCTACCTGCAGAAAGAGTGATTTTCTTTTTAGACTGAGCCCTAAACAGTGAACCTGGGTTTAGCTGCTTTACAGTATCACAGTAATCAATTAATTAAATTCATATTAAATTTATCAATCACAAATATCTCAAGGTCAGAGACTTTATTTCAGTAAGGACACAGTAAATTAATCAAATGTGACATTATAATGTCAAGATTTTTTATTTTAAATAAATGCTTGACATTCTATTCAACTGTGAATGCACAACTGTTTTTAACATTGATAATAATCAGAAAGGTTTCTCCAGCAGCAAATCAGTTTTTATATTAGTATATAATAGAATGATCTCTGAAGGATCATGTGACACTGAAGACTGGAGTAATTCAAATTCAGATTTGACCACAAGAATAATTACAGTTTACAATGTTCTTGCCCAGAAAACAGTTCTTTAGAATTGTAATATTTCACAATTATTTTACAATTGTAATTTATAAAATGTATAATTGAGTAATGTTGCTGAAAATTCCACTTTGATCACAGAAATAAATTACATTTGAATAATATTTCACAATTGAATGTATTTTTACTGTATTTCTTTTATTAAATAAGTGTATCATTGATGAACATTACAAAATCATATAAATAGATCTGTTTTTTATGTTTTTTAATTTTGTATGTGTTCTTTTTTATATTAGTTTTATTATTTTTGTAAGTAACTTGTAATTGTAACTTTGTAATTGTAATTGTTGAATTGACTTCCCAATTGTCTTAGCATGACAATTTCATGTACCCTTTCTAGTAGGCACGTTAAAAACCATAAACAGGTTCACTTGTCTAAAAAAAAATCCCTATAATTCAGTTCCATGCATTGCTGCTTTTCCATAATACAGGATGCCTGCACAATTAGTATTGTCTATTTCCAAAGATCATGCTCTCTTCAGTACTCAAGGGGTCAGTAGAATTATACGACATGCTGTTCTGACCTCCACAGGGAGCTGGTGATGATAAATGGACAGTACGGCAGGAGCCAATCCGTTTGCCTCTACACAGCCAAGATAAATAGCCCAATTTAACCCGAAAAACACTGCCACCGGCTTCGTGGCATTTTGCCCACTCCAAGACCAAGACATGACAGCAGAATCTCCATCATCAGACACCATCATCTCAGACACACCATCTCAATCGTCCAATCAAACAATCACCCATGAACAGCTCACACACTGCACTTATTCCTGCAGTGATGATGCAAACGTTAGATAAAAACAGGGTTTAAATGTGAGATTAGAATAATAAAATTAATAAATTCTGAGTTTTAAACATCTCAGAGAGATCTGTAATTCATTAAATGAGAGGAATAGTTAAGGGCCTGCATGCTTTCTGCTGTGTGTGATTTAATATCTTCAGAAACATGAGTCTGAGCACTGAATTATCTGTAGTTTTGTGTTGAAAACAGTGCCTGAGGACTCAGCAGCAATATCTCACTTATTTGATTATTTCATGAGAGCTCTGCATGAAATCAAATCAGATTCAGCTGTGGCCGTGGGCTAGTTTTTTCCCTCTCTTCCTCTATTTCTGCATATTCATGGATTTCATTGCCAACAAATATGAAGTTAATAATGAATCTAGAGACTAGACACTGAAAGTGTTGTCTTTGCTTCTCTTGGGCTTCATGATTGTCACGGTAATGATTTTCTGAGCCTTTGCTGAGAGATTCTGCTCTTTCAACAGTTTTTTTATTCATCTAGTGTCTACAACATTTTTTCAAATGTGAGACATCCCAGATTTCAAATCTATAAGCTGGTTCAGGGGATCTGTTACTAATAAACAAACAAACATATATATATATATATATATATATTGGGTGACACTTTATTTTAAGGTGTTCTTGTTACAGTGTAATTTTACATTGAAGTACTGGTAATATTAATTAACTACATGCACTACCTGTACTTACATAATTATGTAATTATGCATAATCGATTGTTATTATAATAAGTACATCTAACAAAGGACACCTTAAAATAAATTGTTATCAAACATTTTAAGTTCTGTTAATATAATAATGTTGATCATTACATCAACTTAATTTTTTATGCAATTTAAACTCAAATTTCTGTGTTTACTGAATTTCTTTTAAATAATATTCATGTGTTGTAAGTCAATGCAATTTTCTTGTTAAGTTTAAAAATTGGGTAGTGGATTTCAAGTTGCAATTTTTATCACAAGGCAGAAACAACATGCGTACGTACAAATTTTTGTGTGAAATGTGTGCACGGACATTTTTATGAATAAATCATGATTTATCATAAACCTTCGTACTAAAATGTATTTATATTATATTTAAATGTACAAAAAAATTAAAGAGCAACTCAAATCATGTACGCCCGGGGCCTTATAAGCATTTATAAAGAACTCTACATATAATATGATATGTTATTTACAGGGTGTGTGAAAAAAACAAATAGAGGTCTAATTATACAAATAGATAGATATAGAGGTCCAAACAACAATCACCTGATCTATATCTATATAAACGGTGATTATTGTGTCTCACCTTGTGTTTGGAGGCATGGCACACTTGGTACTGCTTGAAGACATTGCGGCGCCTGAAGAGAGTGCATATTTAGAGAGGGCAGAGAAGGAAATGAATGGCTGTTCAGTTTACGCCAGAGCACATAAATAGCCCTTTTTTTGCTTCCATTTCCGACAGCAAAGCCTCATGTTCCTTACCATTCAAGTTATTTTTCTTTGTTTTGTGAACGAGCCCCGCTTTGTGGAAAGCCCTTATATGGAGCTGGTTTGGGTGTGTTTTATGCAAATTACTAACCTCAGGCACATGGGTGCTCACTTAGAAGAGACTAAATTCACTAACAGAAGAACAAGCTCATGTGTGTATGCACGATTTGTGAAATTAGGCGGAAGGTTTTCGTGAGAAGTTCAAACGTGCGTATAAATACGAAAAACGTACTCAGCCCTGACTCAGTTTTATAAAGCAGTTACAAACATAAATTGTTAGCACGTAAATTTAACTGTAAATGAGAAATGTTCCCTTGGCTTTTAATTTAAATAAAATCAGTTTATTTAATTTTTTTATAGTTTCATTTTTTGTTTTTTATTTCACTTAACGTCTACAGTAAAGAGAGAATTAAATAAAATAATAAGAAAAAATTGTTAGGGTTTTAGTTTATTTAAAACGTTTTTGTTTTTTTTATCAACAATTTTTATTCTAGTTTATTTAATTCTAATAACCCTGGTCATGACATGCCATCATGGTATAAAATTAGAATTGCAAAATAAAAAAAATGACAAAATTGCACATTATGAAGTCAGAATTGCGAGAAATAAAGTCATAATTGTGAGATAAAAAGTCGCAATAACTTTTCAAAATGCTTTATTCAGTGACAGAAACAGGCTTCCATATACTGCAGCACACACAACTCTTCCTTTCTGCTGCATTCCCTAATTAGACTGCTCACCTGCCACATTTGCCAAAGAAAGGTTTTGTTTCTTTAATCTTTGTATGGAAAATGGCCCATATCCACTCGACACAGAGAATTACTGAAGTTGAGCGGAAAAACTGCACAAAAGAAAATATATAATAAAAGGAAAGAGAAAAAAGGCCACAATTAAAACCATCACAGTGTTTCCTTGCTATCT
>JAUYWG010000051.1:3657013-3676004 GCA_034779775.1 Enteromius afrohamiltoni
GTAACCTGGGAAAACTCAATATCTTGTGCTTAAGGCACCTCCTGCTGGCAGAGAATGAATTTTTTGAATAAATTAATTCGATTCTTGCAGCAAACATATTTTGCTTAAATAATAATTAAAATGATCTACTCTAGAAGGACTTAGCTGTTGTTATTGATTCCATTGGGATGTCTATCGGAAGTTAAAAGCATGCATGCACAGTAACATTTGTTTATGTTATTTACCTGTAATTACAGGGAGTGGTAAAATCTACAAGACAATTTTCACTGGTGTTTTCTTTTAAACTCAGAGATGACTGAGGCTCCAGGATTAACTTCTAAATATAATGTCTTCGATCCCTCCATCGGGGAACAAGGGTTATGTATATAACTGAGATGGTACAGCAATTACTCACACTAATATGTTCTTGTTTGTGTTCTTTTAGATTCTTGCCTGTTTCTCAGTTCTAGACTATCTTTGTCACGTCATGATCATTTTGTTGTATGAAAAAAAAAAATATATATATATATATATATATATATATATATTTTAATCTTGTATTTTCAATAAGATGGTTTTCCAGAGCCTGCTGTACGAATTAACTAAACATTAACATTGAAAAAAAAAATCCATGCATGTGTTGTCTACCAAAGTCTAAGCAGGTATTCAGGTCTTTGAATTCTTCTCTGTAAAGTGGCACAGTGGAACTTGTTTATTCATTCCTCCTGAGAACAGAAGGTAAACGGCACATTGAAGTAATTAAAAGCAGTTTGTTCTAAATCTCTCACATACTGTGTGTCCCAAAGAACAGTGCTTTATGTCCCCGTCAACAGGATCAGGCTGAGTAAACCTGTGTGTCTTGAGGGCAGAGAGACATGGGAAAGCACACTGTTCACATCACAGAGAGCTCATACCTATCTTGAAAAATAAGTCTAATATGCGGTGGGAATGTTAGAGTGTGTGTCTCTGTGCATGCCCAGTGTGATCATTATTCTCTCTCTTATGCACCACTGATGCACATCTCATTACCAGATGCTTAATAATGTGTGTTGTGATGCTCCAGAGACACTCTTTTCTTTATGAGTTTAACCAACACTCATTTGTTCTTGTGCAAAACATTTGTTCTTTATAGTAGTTAATAATTATAAGCCGGGCAAAATTAAACCTGCCTAGCAAATACAATAATAAATAGTCTGTCTGCAAGTAACATCTCTTGCAATGTAATAACTGCTTCATTTTAAAGGCTCTTTTTCTTAGGTTTAACTTGAAGCAGGATTATTACAGTTAACTAAAACTTTAAAACCATACAAAAAAAAAAAACATTACTTGAAATAAACATTTAGTGAAATAAAATATATAAAAAAGCTTTTTACTTCAGTTACAGTGCCTTCCACTAATACTGGCACCCGCAGTAAATCTGAGTAAAGGTGGCTGTGAAAATAAATCTGCATTGTTTATCCTTTTGATCTTTCATTCAAAAAAAATTACAAAATTCTAACCACTACACTGAAGTAAAACAATTGAAAATGGGGAGAAAAACTCATGATGAAATAAATTATTTTCTCCAATACATGTTGGCCACAATTATTGGCACCCAGTTATTGCTACGTCCTTTTCCCAGGATAACAGCTCTGAGTTTTCTCCTGTAACGCCTGAAGAGTTTGAAGAACACCTGATAAAAGAAGAGAGAGCATTCCTTCATCCAGAATCACTCCAGACCCTTTAGATCACCAGCTCCATGGTGCTTCTCCTCTTTAGTTCTCCTCACTCAGGGTTCAGCTCAGAGAACTGGGACAGACATGGCAAAAGATCCATGTTGTGCTCAGTGACTAATTCCTGTGTTTTTTTTGTTTGTGTTTGGATTATTGCCCCAGTGGAAGAACCAACCATGATCCATTATAAGATTTCTAACAGAGTCAGTCAATAATAGATGTGTTATCTGAATCCATGATGCCATGTGTCTAAACAAGATATCCAGGACCTCCAGCAGAAATATAGACCCACAACATCAAAAACACAGCAGTATACTTCATTGTACACATGGAGTACTTTTTATCCCTGTGTTCACCAAACCCATCTCGAGAGTTTGCTAAAAAAACATTTTTTTACTTTCATCACATCATAGAAGCCAGTTCTATTTGTAGTTCCAGTCCTGTCTGACAACTGAACATGCAGGAGGATGAGCGAGGAGAATTGTTCTTAAACCCTCCTGATCAACATGTGCTGATGTAGGGGCTGTCTGACTATTTTTTTTAAAGGTTTTCTGACCCTGAGACTCCTCACCGTGTATTAGGATGATAGAGACACAAGTCCTCTTCCAGGCAGTTTCCTAACATCGTATGTTGATTGGAAATTCTTAATTAATTAATTTCCCTGATGTTGGAAGTGGAAATGATATGATCTAGCTCTTTTCTTAAAGCCACTTCACTAATTGGTGAAGCTCAATTTTCTTTTGTAGCATATAAGAAATATATTCTTTGTTTTTTTTTTTATTGTGTTGATGATTAAGGGATTTGGGGCTTTTTTCCCCTACTATATATATTTCTGTGAAAGAGGAAACCAGGGCTGGATATTGTCATGTTCATAATCACCCTGGATTGCTCAGAATTGTGAATATGAATGGAAATATACTTAAGAGAAATTTTACTCATAAAAAATTCTAGGAGAGCCAATAATTGTAGCCAACAAATATTGGAGGAAAACATTTATTTCACAATGAGATTTTCTCCCCATTTCAATTGTTTTAATTCAATGATAGGTTAGAATTTTGTACATTTTTTGAAATATCAAAAGGATAAACAATGCAGATTTATTTTCACAGCCACCTTTGCTCAGATTTGCCAAGGGTGCCAATATTAGTGGAGGCCACTGTAGTTGCAAAAGCAACATGTCCTATTTATTTTAACTTCATATACTAAAAACACTAAAACTGAACTAAAAACTTTATGTAGTAGTCTCTCATTGAAATAACACTGAATTGAAGTACTAAAATAACTAATAAATAAAACATTATAAAAACTGTATGCAATAAATGGCAACAAATTAAAACCAACTAAAATTTTAGATATGAAGACAAATGAAAAAATAAAAATCTTTTAAATTGAAAACTAAAATTTATGATATTATTAAAAAATTCCTAATTTTGCTGCTTATTAATAGCACGGTAGTTGTTAAGTTTAGGTATTGGGTAGGAATAGGGATGTAGAATAGATATAAATATGTGCTTAATTAGCACCAATAAATATTTAATTATATAATTAATATATATATAAATAAATAAACTATATAAAAAATATATATATATATATTTATAAATTATATATTAAAATATAAATAATATTTTAGTAGCATGCATGCTTATAAGCAACTAATAGGTGTAACCGTAAAATAAAGTGTTAGAAAAACTATAGTAGCATATCAGTTATACTAAAATAACAAGTACTTTAAAAATGACAACTTTCAGAGCTCAAAGCAGTCCAAAAATGTATTGAAACCTAATGGCTCATTCTCGACTACCTGGTTTTCAGACATCACAAATCCAAACCTTTACACCATATAGAGCGCCCAGATTTACACGTTCAGTAACATGGCCCATATGTCATAGTGAGGAGGGCATGGATACAGTAAATACTACCAGTGTTATTCCAAAACACATGCACACAAAGACTTGCAGTCTCTTGTAATCCGTCATGTCGGTGCAAACGCCACACTACTAATCGCAGACTATGAGCATTCAATTATGGTCAATTATAATCATTCTTCTCCCTGACTGATCCGGAATACATTCTCACACAAACAGCATCACAGGAACTGATTCTTGGCAACATGCCAACAGACTACAGGGAAGAAAGACTTACAGTTGTTGTTTTTTGCACTGAAAATAAAACATAAGGAAAAAAGAGGTGAAAACAAGGATGAGACAGTGCTTGGGGACACGCAAGTTAGATGTTTTCTTCTTCATGTTGATGTTGTTACTCCCACTTCCTGAAGCTGTTCTCTTGCACTCACTGGCTGCTGTTCATTGGTGATCTTGTGCAGCATGCATTTATCAAACAGGTGTAATATGTCATGAGCTGCTAAGTGAAGTGCAGCCAGCATCTTGTTGCTTGTGCACTCATGCACATAACTTACAGGAGTAATGTGATTCAAAGCATCGATATATTGAAGATGAGTCCATGCTGACACCAGACACTGTCCACGCTGCTGAAAGCACGTTTTGATGAATATCAAAAAACAAAACTGAAAGCAGTGAGAAAGCATCTGATCATAGCGATAAGTTCGCACCACCTCTGCAATTCACACATTGTTGATAGTTTGATTATTATGCACTGTATATTTGAGACTATAGATTACAATTTGAATGAATCCCTTTTCTTCGTATAACACACTGACATTACAGTACAGAATAGCAAACCTACAGTAAATGCCACATCCTTTTGATTTTGAAATCTTCCTTCACGTTCAGTTTACAAACTTTTATAGAAGTCGGGGAAGTTTCATTAACAACTGTTCACACATCGGCAACAAAAAAGAAATTTATGCATGACAATTTATCTACAAAAGGCATAAAAAAGCAAACGGACTGTTTTGAAGTCGAAATGACTTTACTTCTAAATTGTAACTATATTTGAGTAAAATGGTTAGCAAACAAACATTAAAGAAGGTTACAAAAGTAAATAAAAAAGTATAGTCAGAAAGTGACTATAAAAAGCAATTTGTAACTTTTTTTTTTTTTTTTTTTTACAAATTGCAGGCTAATTTTTTTCATCTTCTTTGTAAGCTTCTATACAATATGCTAAACCTCAATGATGGTCATGTTTAGAGGAGGAGAGATGGGAATTCATTCTACCTAATTTTTCTAAAAAACAAACATGTTTTTACATTTACAATTCAAGATAGTAAAAACTCTGATTTAAGCAGATCAAATAAAAAGATTTTATGAAGTGGTAAATCTCAGATTGTAGCCTAATAAATGATTATCTTTATTATATAATTGGTCTGAACTCAAACAGCAGAAGGTCTGAAAATGAAAATGAAAATACTAATTCAGCCTCCTGGGAAAACAGAAATGCAGCAGTCACTCAGAGCACTGTGCTTATAAACACTACTATATTAGGCATCATATCATTTTGAAAATACCTTTTCTGAACGGGTCTTTTCTCTTCACTCATACATTCAGATAACCCCTTTTTAATCTCAGACTGGTGAATTCTGTTGGAAGTCAAAGAGTTTGCAGTGGATCGAAAAAGAAAAACTATTCCATAATAAAAGCTGGAATTTTGCTCTTGTTATTCTGTATAAAACTCAAACATTGTTAGCATGTCAGGATGTCATTTACCTGTAGGTCCTGAGCCATTACATGACATTTACATCTCTTTTTATTGAGCACAAGCTGAGCGCCCGTGAGCAAAGTTTACTGCAGAAACAAATACATAAAGTACTTTCATATCCAGATTCACTCAGCAATCAGGGGCTAAAATATTGGAACCAGTATAGAAAAACTAAATCAACATATTTTTTGTTTACTGTGACCAGGTTTAATGACCATTACTGATTCGTTTGGCTTTCCTTGGATTCCAGATTATAATCTTGGTACTTTTTTTCATGTTTGGGCATGAAAGGAAAGCATTTGCAGGGTGAACGTATCAGTCTCTCTGAACCTGTCAGAACTGTGTGTGTCTTTGAGTTGGATAATGGTGAATGTGGGCCCCGCAGATCTGCTCCTGAATGTGATTATTTGTTTAGTTTTTCACTTTTATGGAAAAAGCAATATTCAGTGTTTATCAGCCGTTTATGCTTTTGCATAATGAGGCATGAAATAGACTTTCTTTTCTCCCTGACCTGTCCCCTGCCAACATTTATTTTGCACAAAGCTTGAACAGAAAAGAAGAAGAGAAAAGTCTACACAGTGTAAAATATTTCAAACAACAAGTTAAAGTTGAAGTAGAACAAAGTTTGGATATTTTAAAGGGATGTGTGTATGGAAACCTGTTTCTGCCTCAGAATGAATGAATGGTAACTGAGGTAACTGCACTTCTTTTTTTTTAGAATTACAAGATATAAACTCAGAAGTGTGCAACTCGATCTCACGACAATTATTTTTGTAGGTGTCTAATTCGTACAAATTTTTATGAATTCATACGATTTTTGTTAAATCGTACATATTTTACAAGTTGTCAATTCATATGAATTTGCATCTAATGCCCCTAAACCTACCCGTCACTGGGGTGTAGACAAATCGTACAAAATCGTACAAGTGAGGTTGTATGAATTGGCACCAATTTCCACCTCGTACAAATATGTACGAATTGGTCGTGAGACAGTGTTGAATTGTGAGATGGAACTACATGTTTTATTTTATATTTCACACTGGAAACATAAACATCAGAAACTTTAAACCGAGAAAAAAAATCTAAATTCTAAGCTAAAAAGTTTATATTTTACAATTTTGAGAAAACAATTCAGATTTCTGAGATAAAGTCTAAACTTTCTTCTTCTTATTTTTTAATTGCACGGAGGGTACAAGTTAGCAGAAGCAGCACATTATTTACAAAGGTGACTGCAGAACGCAACCAAATAAAACCCCTGTTCCCCTGTATTTGTGTGTGCTTTGTATTTTCATGCTTATTAGAGTATTGCATCATTAGCTAAAGCAAGATGCTCTTGAAATCAATCGAGTCGAGTGCACTTCACATGAGGGGTGCTGTTAGCATGAAGCAGTGATCAAATCAGTCATTGCAAGGTTTCTTTTCAGATGCTGACTCTGAAGGTGACTACATGAGTCTGCAGATCACTCGGTCTATGATCTTAGTTTGGGAACACATCCCCTCAAGCTCCCACTGAATCCGATTTCTATCACAGAGCCTCCATCAGAAAGTGGACAGATTGATGGAAATGTTCTCTTTCCTCAAGCCCACAGTCACTATCGGTTGTTACACTTCACTTCACAGCTGTCTTCCTCCAACACAACACAACACAGCTGCCGCAGTCTGACTCAGCACAACTCAACTCACTTACAATCATTTCCTTATTAATAACATCAGTTGTTTAGATGGAAGTGTTATGGAAAGTCATGGATACATATGCAGTAGAGCATTTTAGGTCTGTGAACAATTCATCCATCAATGTTTTTGACCTTGGAAAGGAATAATTCACCCAAAAATGTTCAATTCTTTGGTGCTGTAAAATGCCCACTATTCTTCTATTCGGGGTTATTATACTGCATGAACACCTTTGGATCACATAACCTACCCCCCCCCACCCACTTTTTAATTGGCTACTACGCCACTGCGTATACACCTATGACGGCTTCAAGATGGGACAAATATGGGGAAATAAAATTTTTCGACTGAAATGCAGCAAAAACTGACTTCAGACTTCTCACAGGTGATAAAGACTTTTCCAATCATTCTTAAACCCCACCCCTATAATCTAGCCACACCCACATCTCAACATCCAATCAACAACTGATGCATACAACCAAAACCCTGTTCTATTTTTTTTTCAGTAATCAGTCATAGATCTGTCACTGCTTTAGTATAAATTGAATAAAAATTATGTTTTTGTTTTTTTTTAAATAAAAAAGTAGTTTGAATCGATATGTTTTAAGCATAGACTGTAAAAAAACATGGACGTCGTGTCCGTGACGTCACCCATAGGTTTCTGAAGAGCCGACCGTCACCATGTTGGAATCGTGCCACAGCGCATCACTCTCGGATTATTGAAAATGGGTAAAGAGGCGGGAGCTGGTTGATAAAACCACGCCCACCTAGCATGACAATGGTGTCAGCCACGGCAATCCACCGGCCACTCAAGTTGCCCCGCCCTTAACTATGCAGAAATTTAGGGCTTAATATAATTTAAAAGGATGAGTTATAAAAAAAATCCACAACAACAAAGGGCAACATTAGCTACATAAACCAAAACCAGGCTGTAAACATGTTTCTTTCTGCTGTAAAGTTTTAACATAGGGAGTCAGTTTTAGTAACTTCCGTGTTGGCTTCACGATTGAGAGCGCTTCGATTGATTGCTTTATACAATACAGATAAAGTCAAAGCAGCTTTACAGGCATGAACAGGAAAACAATGATTCAATGATGCAAATCGAATAGAAAAAAGACACAGATAAACCACCCAGTTACATCAATACACTGAATAAATCAAAGCACTTAAGTGGGACTTAGAGGGTAGAAAACTTTTCAACTTTTCTAAAACCTTTAAAAAGTTCTGAATTACATTATGACATTATGTACATACAGTATCACGGAATAACAATGTGTTCCGTGCAGCATCTCTGCAGTAAGCGATTTCTGAGAAACATTGCTGAAAGTGGATCTGATCGAGCACAAAAGCACATTTGGAGCCAATCAGCAATAAGGGGCGTGTCCACATACAAACCAGGGAGGTGCCTGTGTTAAATAGCATGTTTTTGAATTTGGAGTGGAGTTATCAAGAAAGGGGAGTGACCTTCCGGAAATGGGGTATGTTTTCAAATATGAACAGCATTCCTTAAAAATAACTCACTATATATGGTTTCATTATTCATGTTTGTTCATAATATCAATTTATTCAGTTTAAAAAAATACATTGTACATGTACATTAGCTAAAAATTGTATTTTTTGATATGTTACCTTTTTTTTATTTTACCTGTGAAGTAATAAAAAAAGATTTTGTATGACGTTGAAGTGGGCACTATGAACATTTTCCAGAATCAGACTCTGCTTATTATTTCATGTTCTTTTTCTGTCAGAATAGATTCCAGCTAAATTTACACCAATTTTTATTTTACCTATAAAGTTGGTAAAAAGGTGAAAATCCATAATGAAGGTGCACCAGACAATGGGAAATTTAGCTCTAGTAAGTGAATTTGTCAAAGGTCAAAATAAATGAGAAGGACTGTGGAAAAATATCGTAGTCCCAGTTCTTCTTATCTGAACAGGATTAGATTTGTCAGCAGACACAAACTTCTTAAAAAACAACAACAACAAAAAAGAAAACACACACACACTGGGTCGTTTACCTCCTCATGGAAAGCCACCTCTGTCCAAATAAGGAAGATTTACTAGTGCCTCAAACTCTGATCCACGTCTAAGCTAAAAACACACCCCAGCTGTGAAGATATGCTGCACACTCACATCCTATTTGACTTTCTAGCCTAGTAAAGAATTTTCACAAAATAAACATTTACTGATTTACTTCCGTCAAGCGCCAAATCAGACTTCTGCACTATATTTCATGTCTTCCAAGTCATACAATAGCTTTGTGTGAAGAAGACCATCATTTTAGACCGAAACTGTATCAGTCAATGTCAAACTAACAGGAATAATGCGATCAGACTACAAAGGGCCTTGGTGCTGTGCATTTTTGATAAAAAACAGAGGTGATGCACAATCCTTCAAAACTGATGTGCATTATATCATGTGTACTTAAAGACTAAAGACTGTACAGTAGCTCGATTGTGTAAATTGCATGAATGCACCTCCACAAGAACTGTTTAACTCTTTCTCTCTAAAACATCATGCTCTGTACTACCACACTTTAAAGGTCATTGTGTAAGTATCTTGCAGTCAAGTTCAATTAAAAATAGAAATCATAAATACCATGACATGACGCACAGGACCCCAGAAATGTGGCGGCAGCATGCTGCTATCAGTGCAGTACTTGACAGCGGGTGGAGGGCTCTTGTGTTATTTGTGAACCAAAACCCATACATACAGAGTGCTGCCTTCGTATATATAAGGCTGATGCGCTATGGGTGCCGTGAGATTTTCCTGTGGGTTTTTCAATGGGGTTTTTCAATTTAGGAGTAAACAACAACAACAACACAGAATAAAATAACACTTAATCTCAACATTTTTTTAATCCTTAGCCAGTACTATGAAAAGGAAAGGAAAGGAGAATTGGATAACATTAAATTCCCATCTAAACTGTATTACAATATGCAATACAATGATTTTTATGTCAATAATATGTGTTTTATTTATACAACATGCATAAATCAGTAGGTTTATGTACAGTATGTTTTTGTAATAATTTATCATTTATATAATATTGATATGTTATACATGCATATATTACCCAGAATATGGTCCATAGAAACGTCAATTTTCTCATTTTCATATAGTACATGCTTTACTTTATATTTGGATATTTAATATCTAAAAAATCTATGCACATATATTGCATTTGTGTATGGGAAAATGATTGCAACTTAAAACATGCAATTAAATAATTAAATTTAAATACATTTTAACTCAAAACCATGCATCAAGCAGAGTCTCAAATCAAGATTTTGTCTTCAAATCATCACCAACCAAACTCATTCAAATTGTAATCACAATTCCCCCTTTGTTCACTGTAACGGTTGACCTCTCTTGGTGTAGTATTTCAAGGGTTGAGAACAGTGTTTTATCAGAATAAGTTCCATTTTGTTCTCAGAGAACTGCGGCATTGGACTGGCAAGGCTGGTGACTCGTATTCGTCTTCATTTATTGCTACGGTCATTTAATAAGACTGAGTAGGGAGGGATGGACTGGCACTGTATAATGCATCACAACTCCATATTAAGCAGGAGGAGCCTTTCCCTTAATGTGATCATAACTAGAGATGTGAGGTATGGATGCTTTATGAGTGTGATAGTGCTGTATACAATTTATTGCCAGTGTATGTGTGTGAGATGTCAAAACTGTTTCATTTGTACATTTCTTTTCAATATTGTCAAAGTAGCTCAAACCTTTCTTCTTTTTCCACACATCTAGACAAAAAGCAAAGAAACCCTAAAAAAATATGATTAGATGATGACAATGCTTATTTTGTAAATAGGCAGTGGTGCTGACATTATTATGTATTATGAATATCAGTATATTAAAAGGTATAAGAAGTAAAGAGAAGTGAAAATTCTATTTATTTTTTACAATGATTCCTCAGATCTGACTAATGCATTGTAACTACAATTTATGGCATTATGGCCAGATTATGGCATAATAGAAGATCAGACAGTGAGAGATTTACTAAGTGCTCCATGAGTAGCAGGATTTTGTTAAATCATTTATCATGATCCTTCATCAGATGATAGCACAGTAAATCAGTATTTTTATAGTCGTTTATAAATAGTTTTGGGTACATTACAGCTGTGGCCCAGGTATATGGGTAACAGCATTAAATTTAAATTAAAATTTGAAATCTGTTCAATTCAATCAATATATTAATTGGAAAAAAAAAAAAAAAGTTTGTCCAGTTGTCTACTGAAAGAGTTTATTTATAGTTAATTTTCTATCAATTTCTATTTCTATTTCATTTTGTTTAAAAATGCCACTGGCACAGAAATTATTTCATTTTAGTGAGTTAATTGGGGTTCTGCTGACTAACGGAATAGTTCTTTTAACACTTTATGTAAAGTAGAGCACGCATGGTTACCTTACCTTCTGAATCAGTGAGAAGACTTCCTCTTCCTGTGGGGTGGATAAGCCAGAGAGTGGACCAGACTCATTTCATTGCTATGCAAGCTAAGGCAAGCCCTGCAATAAAATAATGATAAAAGTGTATGTCAGTCTTCAAAATGAATGAACAGTTGAAACATCAACTGGAAAACAGGTGACAAAAGCAGCTGGGAGTAATTCAAGAAAACTGAGATTTCTGCATTGAGAAATGAATGAATAGTCAAAATTGCTATGAGTTTGAAAAAAAAAAAAAAGTCTCAGTTGGTGGAAATAGCCAATCCTGCTTTCATCTATTTGGAGTCTAGGTTTAATATGCACAAGGGTCATTTAGAGGTTGCAATGGCAAAGCCGAAGCACCAGCCCCGCCTCTAAAGGTTCTCCCGCCTTTATTGTTCCATCAAATTACACCTGCCCTGCCAAGCATGTCTGAGCTACGGAGTTAATAAAAGTCTGCCGAGAGTCACCAAGCGCATGAGGTCGAGATTGTCGCTGTGGAAACGTGAGATGGCAAGCACCTGTTCCTTCCCAGGTGCCCAGTCCTCTAGGGAAGGTGTGGCGATTCCTTGGAGTGTCATCGGCTGCCAGATTCAACCCTACACAAAGAGCTGCGTCCGATACAAGCATCCAGCTCAGCTCTGCAGCCAAACCATGTGCACTGAACAGAGCTGATAGCGCTGGCACTCATGCTTACCATGCAAGTTTGTGTGAGCTTGGTAGTAGAAACCTAAAAGCACCAATCTGAATAAAACAGAAACAAACAAGTGAGGGTATAATGCAAACACACAGGGCCAGAAATACTATGCAAGTACACAAATGTGAATGCTTGGTCAACATATTGCACGATGCTGCTTCTTCAGGTCTGGTGGTAAAAAAAAAATGTTCAGGTGGAGTTGCTTTAAGATGTGAAGCATATTTTGCTTACCTTATTCTGGAAGGCGTTTACCTGCCTAGCAACAACAATACCATCAAGGGTGCAATTCCCAGGTAACGCACATACTGATACATTACATTCCTTGAATGCTAAATGAATAATGTATGGTTAAACTCCACTGACCTTGTCAAAGATCACGTGACATCCAATCCTGGAATATGGCTCGAACACAAATCACTATACATTTACAGCAGACAAAACAACACAATAACATTCAAAGCTAAAAGAGAGCAAATGACATGTAGTCAACGGGGTTGAATGGAGAGGAAATGTATATTTGCGCTTTTGTTTTTGATGGGCCATATCTCATATAGCACTCTTTTGCATTTCAAATATTAATGTCAATAATTAATCATATATCCTCATGGTTTAATAACCAACCACTGAGTGCTATGAAAAGAACTGAAAGGACAGTTTATGGCTCAAGTCGGTGTGAAATGCTCTTTTTACTGCTGCGGTCTAACATGCTAGCAACGATGCTACAATAAAACAAAATAAACACAAGTTTCAGTCAGAAATTGATTAAGTCACAACTGCTTTGTATTAGAGTGGAGACTTTTGTGACATCAACTGAAAAAGATGGCAAAATGATTATGCTTTGATAAAAATGAAGACAAATTGCTTTTCTCTGGGATAACATGCCTGGAGGGAGCAGGAAATGTTCATTAAGAAGCCCATTTGGATTTCAGTGCTTCTCAAGCATAAACATCACAAATAACAAGCTACTAAATGCTAGCTATTAAATGTTTCTGGAAATGATCAGTCGTGATTGATGTTGCGTGAATGTCTCTCACGACTGTCGTTTTAATATTATGCCGGGATCTGCAGGCCCATCACAAACAGATGTTTTTGAATGCTATGCAAATCTTTGCGGCTTCAGCACCTTGAGTAGGTGTAAGATCCTGTTTGACTGCAGTCTATCCTCACGGCCTGAAGGATGATAAACAACCTTGAAAAATAGATCCTATCCTATGTATGTGAGATAGACCTGTATTAGTAAATACTGTTATTTATTATTTCAATAATCTGTATGCTGTGCTGTTACTGCAGTAGTCTAAGGATTGTCAAAAGGAAGCAATTCAAGCTTGAATAAAAAAAATTATCTCAGCAGCAGTCATTAACAAAATGACTAAAAGTATTATGTCGTCATGGTAATAAAAATCTGAATCTAAAATCATTGGACTGAAGAGAAAAGATCAGTGCAAGACTTTTAATTCAACCGGGCATCCCCAAGAAAAAAGTTGATCTATGTCCAACCAACAAATGTTAATATAAAAACCAATAACCCATCATAAAAAATTGGATATTGCCATAATATTACATCAATGAAAAAATACATAAATGCATGCATGGCATTTGAATAGGTTTTTTTTTGCAGAAGAAATGAACTAAGCTATAAAAAAAATAACGTTACAGTTTGTTCTGACATATTGCAGAAAGACAGGTTACGCCGTAATTTCTTCAGAAAAAACAGGACTTCCTCCACTGTCCCATCCGTTGTGCTTTTATAAAAACATGAATTCTAAACATATGCACTTGATCTTCTTGACTCATGCATCACTGGACAACATTATAGCAACACACCAGCGTATATGAATGAGCCTGCAGCGAGCATAACAGGGCTGATGCTTGCAAAATCCAGTTAGCATCCTGTCCGACGGAAAAGAATGCATGTCACAGCAAACCTCTACTGTTATATATGTATTCATGCAAAGCTACAGTCTGGTCATTGCGTGCCATTTGTGCAAGCCAGTTCTCCAAATGTGTCTCGTCACACATCAGAGTTGAGGCTGAGGTTGGCTAGCCGCGGGTCTGAGTTGATCTCGTATCTGTAATGGTATCCCTCCATATGATCTCTGCAGGCATCACGGATATTGTAAATCCACCTCTTGATCCCTTTCCTGTTAAGGTAAAGAACCAGAAGGAAGATGACCCCAATGAGGGCAAGAACCATCCCCAAGAACACATAGGAGGGCTCCAGTGCACGTTCCATTGCATCTCTGTTGTTGCTCCAGCACAAGAGCTGTGATTGTTTCAGAGTTAAAAGTGGGGCATTTTTCAGTTCTGCCGGGCCAGAGCAGGTTAGGTTTGATCTGTCTAACACAAACTCATGCTTCTTCAACCAAATCAGCATGTCCTCAATATTGCAATCACAGCGCCAGGGGTTTCCTGCGAGTCTGACTCGCAAATCCGGGATCGAACTGAGCTTCTCTAGGGTCACGTTAGGCAGGACTTTCAGCGCGTTGTCTCGTAAGTCCAACTCTTTAAGCTCCAGATTCCAAAACGTGTCATTACTGATTGTGACAAGGGAGTTGTTCCTCAAATCCAAAACAGTGAGGTCTGACAAGCCCGTGAATATGCCTTCTGGAAGGAGCACCAGGTCATTATTGGACAAATCGAGACGGGAGACCTTACGCAGGCTGTGCGTGAAAACATCTGCAAACACACTGATGTAGGAGTGATTGTATAAGGATTTGCTGAGGTTTAGAACCTCAATTTTGTTGTCTTGAGGTAAAGCCTCAACGCTGAACTGTGAAATACTGTTGTTGCTGAGGTCAAGAAAATGCAAACGTGGCAAGTTTTTAAACACCATGGAGTCTAATTGCTCCACTTGGCTTCCAGACATATTAAGGTTTGTTAAATGTTCCAGCGGCCTGGGAAAAGAGTCATTGTTCAGATTCCTGATCTCGTTTCCATAGATATTAAGTGTGGTGATGTTTTCGGGAAGGGGCTGTGGGATGGATCTCAAGTTTTTGCTAATACAGTTCACCTCCGTGGCTTCGCAAGAGCACTGGGCAGGACATAAAGATAAGGACGAGCAGGAACACGTCAGGAAGAGTAAAACACAGAGAGTCAGGTTACACATGTTCCTTTGTTTTCCCTGAAGTTGAAGTTGAAGCAAACGCAATAATCCAACTTCGGACATTCTCAAGAGACGTAAATCAAACGGCGGGAAACTATTTCTCTCCACAGAGATGAAAGCAACGTGCACGCGCCTCTCAAACAACCGTTTAACGTTAAACCTCACATCTTTTTCTTTGTTCTTGCATTGGACTTTAACTCCTCAGTAGTAAGCAAACGATCCCAGAGGCGTTTATTTTGATTCCGTCACTTTGTGCGTTTGTATCGCCACTTCTTTTTTTAAGTCCAGAATACAACAACGAGTTTCTTTACAAGTAGTTTCTCCCAATCCTTCGACCGGATCCTGTCCAAAAAGTCCTGAAGTATTAAAATTCCTGATTTTTATTTTTTTGGGGGGAAAAGTCGCCGTAGATACACAAACCTGTAATCGTGTGTGTTCTTGTGTAACGCTCGAGGCTCAGCACCTCTGTCCCGCTGCGCGCGCTGTAATGACTCTCCCCCGCCGCGCGCTGGATCCACTCTGAGCGCTACTCACTGGACTGTACCATCACGAGCGAACAGGGGGCGTCAGGGACCACACACGGCCCTGAAAGAGCCAGCAGACTTGTGAAGTTTTACAAATGGTACATTCTTTTACGGAGATGTGCAGGTAAATAAACCAATAGGCACACATTATTGATATGAAACATTATGAACACGACACAACCAATAAATATCACGCAAAAATATTGATAATAAAACATATAGCACTGTCATAATTTTGTTTTTATTTAGCGCACATAATTTACACTTCTAACTTTGCACATAACATCAAAATTGTCTATTTTTTATTATTTAGTATTATTATCTGTGTCTTTGCACTATGTAGGTTCTGTCACTAAAACAAATGATCTATATATCCATCTATCTATCTTATACAAATATGTAATATGAGTCATGTGACTCATTCGTTAGGTATGCCCCTTAACCCCGCCCCCACTGTGCTGACGCAAGATAGGGGACTCCCTTGCCAACTCGCCATGACACTAGCAGCCGACCAGCACACAGTGTAGTCCGTCAACGAGATATGCGCGTAATCATAAATAACCGGAATGTTTGCAATAAAATAAGACATGTTTGTATCACAAGCGCAAACTGTGAAGTCCTTCACACGCCGGTCCGTCCAATGACGTATAACGATACAGGGCTGCAAGTTAAACTGCCCAATGAAATGTAAGGATACATGTCTGACGGGCCAATCAGAATTCGTGTCACTCGTGTGTCCACACGTCTCGCTCTTACTTAACCGACTAACTCCACTGCAATATATTTGCTGCAAAACATCAAGGTTTTCTGTAAAGATGTTTCTGCGGATCTGTCGCATTGGGGACAATACAAACATGTCCTTTTCTTTCATCTAGCGTCAGGTGAGCGAGCCATACTAGCGCTTTGATATTTAATCTGGAAGTGTGTTTTAGTACATAGTTCAGCCCAATATGGTTCATAAATATGCCGATGATGTGTCAGTCACTCAGAACGGACTTCATGATAGATCTCACCCGTTATTGTGTGATATGCGCGATCGGATCGTGTTTTACTGGAGTCGTTGTTTCGACGAAATGTCAACGTTACAGCGTGAACACAGAGTGATTGTCAAGACGTTTAACGAGAGGGAGGTGTGTGCTCTCCAGATGTTTGCTACTGACTCGTTTGCTCAGTAATTTCTGATTTGAACTTATTTATGAGCACAAGATAATCGGTAATATCCAAAAACAGATGAAGATTAGCTGATGGAGGTATTTGAAAGGTGTCAATCTACTTCATAATGTTTCTTCAAGTATGTCTCTTTTTATCTTTTTTGTTGTTAACTATCAGATTTGAAGGTAACTCATTATTCCCATAGACTGGATAAATGTCCATTATTCCGTAAAGTTTTGTTTATTTCTTTTAGTACTTACTGACTATTAAAGACACTATTACTGATTTTCTAATGCTGTTGTTGTGTATATTTAATGTTTTGCCTTAGACCCAATCTTAAAGTATGACCTTCCATTTGATATGCATTACATATTAAAATATGATCTTACTTTTTTGTTTTTTTTTCTTTTTAGTAATTTTTTTTTAAGCTTGGCTGAATTCAACACACGCACAAACAAAAACGGAAAACCCAGTCTATATTATGATACAATTTTACATAAAATGGCCTAGAACTAATTTGTGGGTTTGAGTGCATTTTGGTGAAAGAAAAGGCTTTAAGGTTTAGTGTAATCATGAATAAAGCCACAACGTTGTACGATCTGGCGAATTTTGCAGTTTAACTGCTGTGTACTAAAGATGATATTAATCTGAAAGCTTTTCTTTCTTTTCAGGGACCTTTTGCAATTATGGAGGCTTAAATGGTGAAGCGTTTTGGGGGGAAGGAGTCTTTCCCCTCAAAGCTGTTGAAAGACTCTTGAATGGACAGTACTGGATTTGCCTTTTGTAAAATACGATAGAGCACAAGTTAACTTATTTTTTTGAGAAAACTGGAATATATTTGTATGTTTTTGTACAGAGAATTGAGTATTTTCTTTGATGCCCATGAAGGTTTTGTGGAGTGTGTTGGTGACATGGTGGAGTGAGATGAGCTAGATCTTCACTCTCGGGGCCGCTAGGGTGCTGTGGAACCTCAACACATGCACAATTCTAGCGCCCGAAATTCGCCGAAACCTGAATCTTTGTCTTCTTTTCATTTTGTATTCTTTTATTCATTGCCGTTATTTAAGAAATTAATTTCTGTGGTAGTCTGAAAAGTCAAAGCGTCAGCTGTAAACGGGTTTTTTGGGGGGTTGTAGGTTAGTGGGTGGGAAGCTAAAATGAGTCTGGGCAGGCCAGACTGCACACCAAAGTGCCGCTCTGTGAGGCACGCAGAGGAAGTGATTGCCGCTCTGACCAGCGGCTCGGAGGGCTGTCTGCGGGGCTATCTGTCTGTCCACTGTCACAATGCAGCTACCCTGCGGGACGAGTATGGGCGCACTGCTCTGCACCTCGCGGCCTCTCTGGGCAAGCGTGACCTGCTTCAGTGGCTCCTGGACAGCAGACACGCTGACATGCTGGCGAAGGACAAGGAGTCTGGATGGACCGCACTGCATCGCAGCGCCTTCTATGGGCAAATCCACTGCCTGATGGGGCTCATCAAGGTGAGCGCTGCTCCGTTAAAGGGGCTGCATATGTTTTTGACTCGACTGAAGCATAATACCATGATATGTTTGCAGATATTTAAAGCTGCAGTCATGCCTTTTAGTATAAGTAATAAGCGAGTGCACCATGCATCCAAAAACAGGGTTTGTCCCGAATCACTGTTACACCTATAATAAGTGTTTCTATTTAGACTATGTTAGGTTTGGGTAGGTACTGCAGCGGAGTAGCATGGACAAAATTTGGAGTAATTAAGTTTTTGAAAGTAGTCTCTATTACAAAAATACATTATTATTGTGAAACAACATTATTATAATTATAATTTAAGTTGTTTTTTTTTTTTTTTTAAGCAAATGTATTATAAAATGTAATTCATTCCTGTGACAGATGTTTTATTTGTTTTTAGCCTCATTACTCCAGTCTTCAGTGTCATGTGATCCTTCAGAAATCACTCTAATATACTGATTTGTAACTCAACAAACATGTATGGTTATTATAAATTAGTGCTGTCAAATCCAAAATCAAAGTTTTTCTTCACATAGTATATTTGTATGTACTGTGTATATTTATTAAGTGTATAAAAATACAAACACATGCATGTATATATTTAATGAAAATATGTTAT
>JAUYWG010000051.1:3679130-3696198 GCA_034779775.1 Enteromius afrohamiltoni
TATAATTGCATTTACATGTAAATACTTTCAAAATATATACTGTATGTGTGTTTAAAATAAACATAATAAATAAACACTAAAAACTTTTATTTTGGATGCGATTAATCGCGATTAATCATTTGACAGCACTAATAGAAATGTTTTACCTTTAATTTTTTTGAGGAATCTGTTCCAGAGTACCAAATGGTATGAAAAAGAAATTCTGAATTTATTTCTTAAAAAAGATGCATTCAAGTGATCTAAAGTGACAGTAAGAGTTTCAAAAGATTTAGATTTTAATTAAATGCTGTTCTTTTGAACCATCCGTTCGTTAAAAAAAAGATTAATAAATAAAAATCAAATGTATTTTTATATATTAATATTTGCAGACTCAGGGTTGCCAGGTTTTGACTACAAAACCCACAAAGTTTCGAGGGAGTTCCTCAGTAAAAAATAAAATAAAATAAAATAAAAACATTCTGAGGAAAATGCACATTGTTGGTGAGGTTCCCCTGGTAAAATTCACATTGCAGGGTCTAAATATCACATTATTGGGGTCGCTTCAACCTACCGACTTAAAAACCATGCCCGACGGTAGCAGTTTTAAGGTAGCCCAATTCCACAGGTAAACGGTTAGTTTTGGAACGGTCATATTTGACCACTTCTGTTAATTTGGCCAAGTGGGTATTATATTCATGGGCCTGTAATCTCAAAATAAGCAAGTAATTAGCCTGGGTGATGCATGAGTCTGTGGAATGTGAGTCACCAGAACAGCTTTAATCCTTTCCTCCCCGTTCCATTGGTTTATTGATTTGTATGGTTGTCTTTCATTGCACCGTTTCTATGTTTGTGTTCAGCGTGGTGGAGCGCTGTCCATCCAGGACAAGGAGGGTCTTTCTGCCCTAGACCTCACCGTGAAGGACCGCCCAGCTCACGTTGTGTTCAGAAACACTGGTAATCAACATGGATTAATTGTCTTATTAATATTAATGATTGTGCCAGTGCTAGAGACGTTTTTATGAAAATCCTTAAAGTCGGTGTGAAATCAAAATGAGCTATATTTATTGTGTTCGCACATATTGCTATTTTTGTGCTGAACAATTCATCGGTGCCAAGTCAATCCAGGAAAAAAAAAAAATTGGCCTTTGTAATCTTTAATTAATCTGAAAATGCTCTTCCACTCTTCTCTGATGACATCTGTTTGATGGTTTGGGCATGAGCGTGACATCATTAACCATGCCCCGCCCACCTTTACTATATCCAATCAATTTGCAGGAGAGAAAAACAAGCCACACCCTCTTATTTTCCTCGTTCAGTCTTCTGTTTTTCTCTGAAGTATGTCACAAGACCTTCGGTTCACACAGACTTTAAATCGGTTGTTTGCCTTTCGTGTTAAAATTCTGTCCTTATTCATCCATACTCATATCTGCATGTCTTTTTAAATAAATAACAGTCTGATTCAAATGAGGGGTTTTAATGACATGATGGTGATTAAATGAGAGTGTGTTTGTTTTTGGCTTAAACCTGAAATCAATGAAACGAAAATGATCCCTTATTAATCCACATGTTTACTCTGACATCACCGTTTTGTGGATTCAAGCACACTATCCGATTCCAAAACAGCAAACGGCGCTTGTATACACTCACGCTGTCCTGTTAGACACCATGCTGAGTTTAACTTGGGCCGAATGATTGATCTGTAAACAGTACGTGTTACCTCGCAACAAACACAAGCACGTAACTCACTTTGTTGATCTGATTTCATCATAGACCCCACGGAAGTGTATACTTGGGGAAGCAACACAAATTTTAGTCTGGGACATGGAAACCAGCAGAGCAGACACCATCCTGAGATCGTGGACCTGTTTTCAAGATCTCGGATCTATGTGAAGCAGGTAAATACCATTCAGTGTTACTAAAGTTAGTTTTTTTTTTTTTTGTTTGTTTGTTTTGTTGTTGGAAAAAAAGCAGGTTTTTTTCACAATAGAAGTTCTATTTTCTATTTATTTTATTTAAAAAAAATAATAATGATAAAGTGTGATAAAATAGCCTAGCATTCAATTTTAAGCATAGCAATTATGTTTTAGTAATTATATAAGTGTATGAATTTTAAAATATTATAATTGAAAATAAAAAGGCAGAATTCAATATAAATGCAATTATTGTACAGTCACTCTCAAACTTCCTTGCATCATTATACATCTATATGTATTATTTTCTGCTGATGAGGCACATAGTGTTATGAAATCCTCATCTGTAATGCATTTCCCAGAGGTTTGTGAGATCAAGCAGGGCCTAAAACTCCCCGGGGTTACGTGTGACAACAAGAGAGGATGGTAAAAACAGAGGACCAGCAAGTGTTGCCTTGATAACGGGCTCCTCACAGGGAACCTCCTGCAAAACAAAAATCTCCCAGGGTCCCTGCAAACCATCCGAGGAAACTTAGACCACTTTGTTACTCTGTAAATTGTTCTTGAAAATGCCCTCGAGGATGAAAACTAGGTTCTTGTTGATGAAGAGAAGCTCTTTGTGTTGGAACTCACGCAACTAAGTTGAGCTGCTTTGGCACACCTGACCCGGAGAGATGCCAACATCATGCTCTAACGCTGTATAAGTTTCCATTTTTCCGTGGTCATAGCGGGGACTCATTTGCATTTTGGATGGATAACCAGCATGTGCTCATATGTGGATGAGAAATGTGATCCAGTAGTGTTGCATGATCCCATTGTCAGCCTTTCACTTGGGATTTGGGCATTTCTGAAAGGAGAAGCCCGAAGTGTTTAAGGGGCGATCAAAATGAGTGCATGAAGCTGAAAACATCAGCCGCTTAGGATGAAGGAATATTTCCCCTGAGACCCCTGAGAAGACGCTTCAGCAGTGCATTTCATTTTTCATTGTTCAGGCGGTGTGTGTACTTACATTCGGCTAATTAATTTTAGAAGTGCAGGGCGGTCCTTTAATTTTACACTGCTCATTGTGATGCCGGATCTTGTTTCCTGACCCTTTCATCGGCTCACCAATGCCCCCTTACATGGAAAGAGAGCGCATTGTGACCCGCCACGCTGTTCTGCAGGTGCTTTCGGTTAAATATTAAAATATTCATTCAGGGATAACGGCAGCAGATTAAATAAGCGATGCGAATGCATGCGTTCGGCAGCCAGTGAGAGTTTGGACGCTTTACAGAACATCTCTTGCTTCTGTCTCAGCCTTGAGGAGTGTGTTAAATTAGTGATGATGTTGACCTTGGCACCCTTGCTCCGCTGTAGTCGACTCCGAGCCAATCCAGACCTGGTGTGCTTTGCAGAGAAAGGGCAAAGCTGTCATGGCTAAAAGTCAAGCCCTCATGATGAGCAGAACGCAGCTGCTCTGTTCTGTCCAGGTCTCAGTTCTTAATCGACCGATAATCTCCAACGTTATCATATTTACAGTGGCCTTACACTTAAAGATGTTTTCATGTTATTGCGCTAGATGTCTTTTAACTTTTCTGGGCCATTTTTTGCAATTTGTTTTTTTATTGTTGTTTTTTTTTTAATTATGCAGCTTGCTTTACTGTTAAAAAGTGCATGCGTTTCATTATTTCAAACCAAACATGGTGGTTCTTTTATTGTGCTACATGAGTGGGGCTTAAGTGTGCACATATGGCTTCATTAATATGGTCTTGAATGATGATGTCAACATTGTTTTTTCTGTGTCTTTTAAGGTGGTGCTGTGTAAGTTCCACTCGGTCTTCCTGTCCCAGAAGGGTCAGGTATACACATGTGGACACGGACAGGGTGGGCGACTCGGACATGGAGATGAACAGACATATCTGGTAAGACCCTTTTTTTTTTGTGGGTTGACGCAGATATTTTTACATCTGCTGTCATTTTTAAGACTTGGTGTTCACATTTGTATCAAAGGTTCCCCGGATGGTGGAGGGGCTTTTGTCCCATCACTGCTCTCAGATCGCAGGAGCCCGAGATCACACTGTTGTTCTGACAGAGGAGGGGTACGTCTACACCTTTGGGCTCAACACCCACCATCAGCTGGGCCTGGTACCTCCTCCTGCTTCCAGCCATGTTCCCAAACAGGTCAGACAGCCTGGATATCACAAAACTAGTGATGCATCAAAACAAAAAATCTGGGTCAGGTCACATTTATTGTATTGTATATTGTAAAAGCAGCTTTACAGTATTCAGTAGGAAAAAAATAGTGTGTGATAATGCAAAACAGTAAACACTCAATTTTCAGTTCTAGGCAGTTCAGTTCTTAGTCCAGATCAGTTCAGTGCAGAAAGTATCTGTGCAATCAAGTTGATGATATCGCTGGGAATTAAGTGTCTAGGTCCGGGTTTTTTCATGAATTGCATCATTTCATGTTATTCTGTTGACTACAGGTCACATCTAAGTCCCTGAAAGGAAGGTCTGTGATTGGTGTTGCAGCTGGCAGGTTCCACACTGTTCTCTGGACCCGAGATGCGGTGTATACCATAGGATTAAATGGTGGCCAGCTTGGTAAGCTACCCAAGCACCCAGATCTGTTTATCATCACAGACAAACGAACAGATTGTTTACCTGATGTAAAGTGTCTAGCAAATCCTCTTCATGCAATTTCATTAGAGCATCTGCTTCATTTGCCTCTTCCCATATGAAAACCTGTAGTCCAACCATTGTGGTACATTCAGGTTACCTTCTGGAGCCCAATGGAGAGAAGTGCGTGACTGTTCCTCGACAGGTGTCC
This sequence comes from Enteromius afrohamiltoni, assembly GCA_034779775.1. Classification (NCBI taxonomy): domain Eukaryota; kingdom Metazoa; phylum Chordata; class Actinopteri; order Cypriniformes; family Cyprinidae; genus Enteromius; species Enteromius afrohamiltoni. The sequence goes on from JAUYWG010000051.1 coordinate 3,683,829, forward strand.
GCTCTGCACCACAAGGATGTGACCATGACTATGGCTGCAGCCAGCAATGGAGCCACTGTCTGTGTGACCGAAAGGGGAGATGTGTACCTGCTGGCAGATTATCAGTGCAAGAAACTGGCATCCAAGTGAGTGGAGTTAGGAGGGAGAATAGGGTTTCCTGTTATGATGTCTTAGTAATCCAGATTTGTTCAGTCTAACCAGAAGGCTTTCTCATCCATCTCAACCATCTTACATATTGTTTGTCAGTCTGCCATCAAAATGATTATGTATAATTACCTCCCAGAAGTGTCTCACATGATTGAGTTCCCAATCATCAGATGTCCAAATGCCAAATAACATGACAGCGTTTATTGCATTTAGTTTGCATGCTCTGAGGCACAATTAATTTAATGTGCAGGAAACAACAGTCACTGGTTTCCCGTCTGAAGCAACTCTTATTACTGTTATTTTGTGCCTGTTCTAGTTCTCTTGAACACATGAGATGAATTTGCAAATGTTTAATGCAGTATTTAAAATTTTCACAATTTTAATTCACAGGAAACTTGGCCATCTGTAACACTGTTCTTGTGTTAACTTGCAGACAGCTGAACCTGAAGAAAGTTCTAGTGAGCGGTGGTAGTTTGGATTATCGTATCGATCCTCAGCTTCTGCATGATGCTGGAGGAGAGAAGCTGGTGATTCTGGCTCTAGATGAAGCTGGAAGGGTGAGAGATATATGACACTTAACTTCTGTCTCTTGTGTACCCATACAAAAATATTACCCAAAAATACCTTGTGTAAAAGTAAACTTGGACATAAAGCCTAAAGCGGTCTGTTCCCATAGTCAGCTGGTCTGTCCTAATGATACAAATGCACCTGTTTCTCCCTAAAATGCTCATGAAGGAGTTGTTTCAATCCCTGTTGTGTCCCAAATCTATCTGGTATTTGCTGAAAGAATGAATCTATCACTCGACATTCAGATGAAGATGCTGTCTGAATATAACATCACTGCTCAAGTGAACAAACCGTCAGTCTCAAATTAATATTGATATTGCTACTAAAAGCAAAATGTCTAGCTTTCCACTGTAGCTGTAAAAGCTTGTTTCTAAAATGATTTTATCTAAAGTGCTTGCGTTAAGTTTAGCAAATTGAAATGACTTGACATACATCGAATACAATTCATCATCGTTAAAAACTTTTATCCGAACATAAGTAAGTATGAGAGCTTTTTTGGTCTACATAACCGTGAAAACTATGCTGTGTTTTCTAATATTATCACAAGTACAAGAACAACAAAGGGGCTGAGACCGAGCCTTGTGGGACACCATATTTTGCTATATTTAGGTCAGGCAGATTTCCATCTACCCAAATTCATTGGTAGTGATTTGACAGGTAGGATCTAAACCTTGATTTTGTATGGCCTGTTTTGAGAAGTTTAAGATATACCTGGATGCTGCCCCAACAATCATAAAATAACATTAGAAAATTACGACATTTTTCTTAGCTGAAAGCAAGGCTCTCTGAATTAAAAAAAAAAACAGCTATTTTGTTGCATGTCATACTCTGTATGCCAAACATTACAAAAGCCAAACCAATGGGGACATTTGTCCTAAAATATACACTTTGGCAAAACCGGTTCTGCAACATTTAGCTGCTCTCTGTGTTAACGAGCAGAGATTCACACCTTCATTAACCCCCCACAATAGAGTCCGTTCCACAAGACAGACACACTCTTTATTCATCTCACTTATATGTTTGATATGATATGTTTGTAGCAAATGTTTGCTCGACTGCAAGAAATTAAGCCCTTTTATGACGTAAACGACCAACAATATCAAGGGATGCAAACGATTTTACATTTTATTTATTTATTTACTTTAATTTGATTTATTTTTTGGTCAAATTTCACAGTTTTGAATCAATAGTAGGTCTGTCAGTTACATTATTCATGTGGTCTAATTTCTAATTATGACAACAAGGGCACTTTTCTGTTTTACATTTCAACTATGCAGCTGAAATTGAATGATCATATGTTCCAGAACCAGAAGGTTTTGGTTCATATTGTAAGATAAAAATGCTATTTGCAGCTCAGTTTGATTACAAAACAATTCTTATTCTTGTTCCTTTTTCCTTCTAAATATTCCCCTAAATCAGTGTATATGCTTTATGTAGTTTCTTTAAGTAAATACCATTAGGCCTACCATAACCATTTTTTTAATGATCATATAATATAGTTGTTTTGTTTTTATCTTTATTTTTTATTGAATTTTAAGTGTGATGCACAAAAAACAAAAACATATAATATAGTTAATATAGAAATATCTACAGTTTAAATATGTTCTAGACTATTGGATGATGATATGACTAAAAAATGCCCGCCCAGGATATCTACCAGCCCACCCTTCTATAGCCGTCAGGAACCGGGCATGCTTGTAGGTCAGTACGTGCCTGATAAAAGCCTATCAGCTGGCTTCAGTTAGTGCAATGAGGTCCAAGCTGAATTTAGTAATTTTCACAGCATTTTAATACCAGTTATTTCATATCTATATATTTGAAAACATGTGTTTTATATAATAAAAGCTTCTTAAGCTGGTATTGATGCTGGCATTTAATTTGCAGGCACATATGCCTAAACGTCTGGTAATCTGCCAGAGTTATTTGCTTTTATATCTTTACAGCTCGTCAGTCCATCTGTTTATTAAACGCCTGCTTTAGCAAATACTGTCATTTTGCTATTGCTCCTGAGGGATTTAAACAAACCCTGGTTCCTCTGGTCACGTGGCTTGTTTGTTTGATAAGAGGTGCATTACTGCGTTTCTCAGAAGTCTGTGATGTGGAAAACACGGACGTAATAGTGGAATGCAGTCATAAAAATGGAAATTACTGTTGGATTATTAAATCAAACGTAGGGCAGTACTGTTAATCAAAAAGTAATATTAGCATAAGTGTCTGAATATTACAATGCAAAAAGACTATTTAGGAAAAGCAGTTATGTTTTTATTTTATTTATTTGTGTATATAGATATAAATGTAGATATAGATAGATATCTATCTTGATGTGATTACCACCATTTTTGATTGTAAATTTGTATATAATTCTAAATAAACATTAAATTGTAAAATTAACATTAACATTGCCATTAATTGTTTTTTTTTGTTGTTTTTTTATTAACCCAGAAATATTAAAACATAAAAATAAAGCAAGATATTACATTTCATTGAGCCTCAAAGTTTATTAAACTTTTAGTTAGTTAGGTTTTTTTTTTTTTTTTTATTATTATTTTTAGAGACAATATTATTTACAGACATTTAATTAAACCATTATAGTGAAAAATCAGAAATAAATTACAATAGAGCCTTTTGGCTGTGTGTTTTGACTTGAGTCTGTAGAACTTACAACCACTCAGAACACATTAGCAACCATTTAGCTGCTATTGTAGTCTTTATATTCATATTGCTGCTTTCTTCTGTCTTTCTGTGATGTTTCAGGTGTTTTGCTGGTGCTCTACAGGCACGTCAGTAAAGCAGTGTCGCTGGGCGTACGGCCGACAGGTCTTCATGTCAGACATCGCCCTGAGTAAGAACAGCATGATGTTTGTTACTCAGGATGGAGAGGGCTTCAGTGGGCAGTGGCTGGGCCAGTACAAGAAAGCTGTAGACAAAAAAGGTACTCAGACCAGCAGTTTAACACTAAAAATGTTATAAATAAAACAGGATTTCCAGCTAGATACACATGAATGCTCTGTGTCAGATGGCCTGGAGGTGTCCGGTCACCCAGACGGAGGCGGTGTTTACGAGCGAATCCGTCTGGAGAAGCTTCCTTACGTCCACAGAGCCGTCAGCATCACCATGGACTCTAAGGGCCGAAACTTTGGAGTGCTTCAAGCCGATCCCAAAACCAGGTGCAGCTAATGATGATGACTAAGGGCACAGATGTGTGTGACTAAAATACTTTTAATTTGTTTTGAATGCTGGAATCTAACATTTCCAGCTTTCTGTGTCACTGAATGGCTCCACTTCTTTCTGATTCAAGGTGTTTATAATATAAAGATAAACCAAAATGGTCTTACATGAGTGAAACAATCTTTATGAGTTGCCTTTAACTACTTATCTCCAACAAAATAATAACAAAATGGACTTTTTTTTAATGCATAAACAAAGTGGAAGTGTGCATTTTTTCCTCCCACCTAAAGATGATAGTTCGGTTTGTTTTGTTATCTCAACTATGTATTTTTATACGGTTTATTAAATATATGAAGAGCCCAAAACTAAGACTGCAAGCTCACTACTCTGGTATGTTACTCAGTCAGCTACAGGCCAGCAATAGGAGCTAGGGCAGCACTGCTACTTTAAAACTGAGCTAGAACACAGCATTTATTCCTGTAACAGGATTAATGCTATCAAATCAAAATAGGGTACTTGAAATAAAAATGCATTCATTTATTTAGCATTACAACAAAATATGGAAAAAATATTTCAACTACAGTAGCAACGTTTTCTCATTTCACTTAGTTTTTAAATTAATACAAACTATAATATTAAAACAGTAACCGACAAAAATGACTAAAACATCAACTAAAATGAAAATAAAATTATTTCATTAAAAACATAAAATAAAAGCTGTAATAGTATCTTAATACTGCATTTAAAGGGGTCATATGATGTTGCTAAAAATAACGTTATTTTGTGTGTTTGGTGTGCAATGTGGTTTTTTTTTGTGGTTGAACTTTCAAAAAACACATTTTTCACATACTGTACATTATTGTTTCTCCTCTAAGCCCGCCTCCTGAAACAGGTTGATCTGTACAAAGCTCATCGTTCTAAAAAAAGTGAGGTGTGCTGTGATTGGCCGAATACCTCAAGCGTTTGGTGGAAATCTTACACCCCTTACCATAATGTGATGCCGTGCCACCAAAACAATAAAACACAATGAGGCATTTGTTGCATCCAGTGGAGACTTAATTACTGAATATCATGACTTTAGTGTTTGAAACTTTACAGCTCTTCTTTATGCACAGAGGTCATCAGACTTGATCTTGGAGGGCCGGTGTCCTGCAGAGTTTAGCTCCAACCTGCCTGGAAGCTTCAAGTATACCTATTAAGAGCTTGTTAAGCTGCTTCAGGTGTGTTTGATTAGGGTTAAAGCTAAACTGCAGGACACCGAACTTGGTGACCCCTGTTGTGACACTTCAAAGAGAAAGGAAAATTTGAAATCGCACCATATGACCCCTTTAAGAATTGAATGCATTATATTGCTGTATTTAGTTCTGAACTGGTTGCCAGTCTCAATCGAGTGGTGTTATATCTTAAGCCTGCTTGTGTTAGCTCCGTGTGTCTCTCTGTTTTTCAGCTTGTATGAAGTTCCCAGTGCTTCTGCGTCCACGTTTTCCCAGCACTTCCAGCGCCTCCTGACCGAAGCAGATGAGACGGACAGCATTCATGATGTGACCCTGCAGGCTGGAGATCGCACCTTTGCAGCGCACAAATACATGCTGTCCATGCGGTCGGACTTCTTCCGTAAGCTGCTCCTGCCGGAAGGCTGCAAGGAGGGTGTGGAAGATGGAGAGGTGAAGAGAGGAGAAGACGCAGTGGGCTGTGATCTGCTGGTGCTGGAGAAGGTTCCTCCTGAGATGCTGGAGCAAGCGCTTCACTTCATCTACACAGACTCCTGTGAGATGCTGGTTCACGGGACCCGGCCCATCATCCCTCGCTCTAACCAGAGCTCTGATCCTGGACCGCAGCAGCAGCTGATCCACAGTCTGCAGGCTCTGGGGCTGGAGAACCGCTCCGCTCTGGATGTGTACCGCTCACTTCCTGCTAAGACTCAGGATGCAGACAAGCCCAAGGCCAAAAACGCCAAGTCCGGGAAAAAAGGCAAGAGCGGTAATGTTGGTGAACCTGGACATAACCCTGTGAAGATGCTGCAGGGCATCGCCAAAAAACTGGGCTTGGGGAGCCTCTCGGCACGGTGAGATGCTTTCGAGTGCAGTTCTCTCCAGGAAGTTCACTTGTAAGGTTAAAGAAGTAGTTGACCCAAAAAATGAACATTTGCTAAACCTTTCCTCCTCCTCAGGCCATCCAAGATTTTAAAGAGTTTGTAGGAAGGAACAGATTTGAAGAAATGCACAGTAGCATTGCATTAGCGTCTCAGCAATGGATGCCCTGCAGTCAGAATGAGAGTCCAAACAGCACTTTTTCTTTTCCGAACTGCACAGATCAAACCGCTCTAAACTCATATGTGGGTTGATTTTGATGTGGGAATTTTGCACTAAATGAAGCGTTGCGGATTATGGACTTGTATTTTAGTCAGAAAAAAACAGTCCTAATCATGGATTTGTTTTACAAGAATGCAGCTTTTGTCTTCACAAGACATTAACTTATTGACTGGAGTGCTGTGGATTGTTGTGATGTTTTTATCAGCTGTTTGGACTCTCATTCTGACGGCACCCATTCACTGCAGTGCATCCATTGGTGAGCAGGTAATGGAATGCTACATTTCTCCAAATATGATGAAGAAACAAACTCGCGTACATTGTTGATGGCCTGAGGTGTTTTCCTGCTGCTGTACTTTCAGTTTGCATGTAAATGAGGGGTCATTATTGGCTGTTGCTGTGATTCATCAAGGTATCCTTGTTTCTAAATGAGTATTTTATGAATGTTTAGGCTTGATGGGGTGAAGTTTGAAAATGGGAAGATCAGTGTGGTGCAGAAGAAGACTGGTAACAAGCTGCGATTCAACCAGAAAAAATGGTGTGTTTTGTTGAAGCGTCAAACACCCTTTCATGGGCTGTGAATACAGATCTTCTCATTGTGTGTCCTCAGCTCGTACCTCTGTGACGTGACGCTGCGCTCAGAGGATGGCAAAGAGTTTCCCTGTCACAAATGCGTCTTGTGTGCTCGGCTGGGTGAGATCAGATTGTTTATTTCATGCTTGTAGTTCACTGCAGTAGACTTTATTTAGACCGATTCAATCAAATGGTGCAGACAGATTTTCAATGCTCCAACATTCAAAAACATGAGCATTTTCATGAAATGAACTAAACATCAATTCGAATGGGGGAAAAAAGTTAAAATACCAATGCAACATTATTTTTATTTAGTTTATTAAAAAGGAAATAACTAATTCTTAAACTATGGTGATAAAAATAATACAAAATTACAAAAATGCATAATTTATTTTTAGATTTTTTTTTTTTTATTGTTTCAGTAATTTCATTAAGGAATTGTTTAAATCAATGAATGTTAGCAATATTAACCCTTAAAGACTTTTTTGGGCCGCCTGACACACCTGAAGTTTTCTTTGTTTTTTCAGACCCATCAAGTGCCATATATCATTAGAAACAGGAGAACTTGAAGATTAAGTCTAGATCATTTACATTTTCAGCTTACCTTTTTTTTTTTTTTTTTTTTTGTTTTTTTTTTTTTTTTTTTTCAAAGAATAAATGAATTTATAGAATTTTTAAAATTTATTTATTTTTACTATGTTCTCATATAGAAACTGCTGAAGTTTGGATGTTTTTTTCTCTAGAAAGTTGTATCTGGGTGTTTTACACTTCCAAATAAAATTGTGTCTAAATATAACATTCCCAAGTAATAGCCATGTATTTCAATATCATCATAGGAGCTTTCAGTGAAAAACGGGTCTATTTAGTTCACTAAAAACACTATAGACATGTCCAAAAACATTTAGGAAGAAAGAAAATAGAAACGGAATTATATAATAACAAAACAAAGTAATAAAGTCACAGGAAGGTTATTTTTTTTTCGAAATTAATACTTTTATTTAGCATGGCTGCATTTGATTGAATAAAAGTAAGAGTAAAGACATTTTAATTGTTTAAATTAACCACTTTTCTTGTTGAAAATCCTTACTTTTTATAATCCTTAATTCCCTTTTCACCTTTTATTTAACAGCTTGGACATTTTTCAAGTGTGCTTCACATAAACAAAGTGTAGATTATCGTATTTTTTTTATTTCTACAGAATATTTCAACAGTATGCTGGGCAGCCCCTGGATTGAGGTACAATGAAATGACATGCAGCGTTTCTCTCTGAACCAGAACTATTGTGTTTATGTAAATGTCTTCTGCCCTCTTCAGGCCACCAGCTGCACTGCGCTGGATATGGCCACCACCTCCGAGGTCCTGCAGGCCATCCTGGAGTACATCTACACCGACGAGTCTCCCACTGTCAGAGGTAGCACCCCAGACATTGTGCTCTTCTGTTATTAACCGGCTTTGACTGCCTGTGATCCATGTCCGTCTTTCTCTCTCAGAGTCTCAGAGTGTGGAGTTCGTGTGTAACGTGCTGGTGGTGGCAGATCAGCTGCTGATCACCAGGATGAAGGAGATCTGTGAGATCGCCATCACTGAGAATCGTAAGTCTACAGAAATGTCACACCTAAACCAGCATACAGAGCTAAAAACATAAGCTAGCAAATAAACAAATATTTTCCGTTTAGAAGCAAATGCAAAGGAAAAAAAGTACAGAAATGAAATGTTTCGCTCTGTTCATGACAAAACGACCGCCACTTATTATTTTGAAGTGACGGTTAAACTTTTTCTTTCACTTGAATTGACGCATTGCATATAAGACGCTATGCCGAAATGTTGCAGTGATTTTGTCGGTGTGTTTTGTACAGTGACGCTGAAGAACGCAGCAGAATTGCTGGAGTTTTCCACCGTGTACAACGCTGATCAGCTCAAACTGTCCTGTCTGCAGTTCATCGTCCTCAACATAGCAGCGCTGATTGAGTCCAGGTCAGATCAACCTATTAAACCCTGTTACATCTCGCATCTTACAACTGATAGCTTCAAGAGTCTCCTCGGGCTTAACCTTCAATTTGCTTGAGTTCAGCTCTCTTATGTTTTATAAATAAGGGATCCGAGCCTAAACTTTTACTTCGTTTGGGTAATAGAAGTATATTCTACTCACAAGGTATGGAATGAATTACAGTGAGATGTCATGCCTAGGAACAGATAAACTAGTTAAAATGTAGTTTTTAAAAGAAGTGACCCTGGACCACGAAACCAGTTAAACTTGTACATCTTCTAAAGGCTGAATGAAAACGCTCTCCATGTATGTATGGTTTGTTAGGATAGGACAATATTTGGCAATTAAAGCATTATTTTTGTCCTACTTAAAGCTAACAGATGTTGCTCATGTGTCTGTGTCTGTCAGAGCGCTGGAGATCCTGAGCGATGATGTCCTCCTGGATGTAACGGCTGCGTACAGGAAGATGGTAAGTCTAAATCGTCTCGCTCTCGACTGCTTCATTGAAGCTGTGCTCTGAGATCCTGACATGAGACTCCTCTGACAGATCCCAGCCATGCAGAAACGTCTCATCACGCCGTACGCCGACGCTCCAGATCTCAGCGCCTATGAGGAGCACGAGTGGGACTCGGCTGTGGAATGTAAAAGTGGCTCTGAAGCCGATCACTCCAGGTGTGAGATCTGCCTGTTCGAACTCTGAGATATGGAACCGTCCAGCTGTATTTAGAGTCCTGTCTGTGTTCACTTCTAGCGAGAGCCTGCTGAAGAAGGCCAAGATGAGGTCTAAGAGGAAGCCCCGGCGGCGCTCGGACAGCTCAGGTGGATACAATCTGTCTGATGTCATCCAGAGCTCTCCTACTGATGTCATCAGGAGCCCGCCCACCACAGGTCAGCTCCTGCTCATTAAAAACACTTATTAACTAGAGTATAGGATTATCAGATTCCTCTGTGAGCTCTGCTGAGCTGGACCAGTAAGCAACCATCCCAAAATGCAACCACTCATAAGACACCCTGACAACAGATAAAGCTTTCCCACAGCACGGGGCGGCGCAACGTAAGCAGTGCCGCCATGGTTTCGCCGCAGAGTCTATTTTTGCTGCATAAAGTGCATTGTTCTTGATCTAATCCGGCACGGTTAACATGAATAGTAACATATTTTAACAGAAAATTGTGTAATTGATTGCGTTTAGTGTTTCACACTCACCATATGAAAAATAAAAAACACAAAAACAAATCACTGAAACGAGTTTTTGCCCAAACTTCAAAGGTCTGTTAAATTAATAAAACTAGAGGCATTTGTTAGCACAGTCAGCGCGCTACATCCCGATGGTTGTCGTTTTGCCCTCCATGTCCCACTTAATGTTATGTGGAACAGACAGGGACAGTTCTTTACAAGCCTCCGCAAAATGACGCTCCTCAGTTTTTAATATAGTCAGCGTAAAAGACTTCAGTACCCACGTGTCACTGATGCAATGTGCAGTTACTCTGAGGTAATTCTTGTCCCACTTGTCCCAACGCGTTATTTTTGACAGCCTTACTTAATAATGAATCAAAACTAAGTAGACGCATATAAAAATAAATTAAATTAAATAACTAAATAAAAATTACAACAAAAACTAATTGCTTGAACTTTAAATAAAAATAATTCATAAAAATATATAAAAAAATATTAATAAAAACTGTATAATGGTATATCTCATACTAAACTTGACACTGGTTTATGTATTACATATAATTATTTCTAATGTTTATTTATTCTTTTATTAAAAACTACTACTGTTTCTTTACAAAATGTTGTTGTTATTATTATTATTATTATTATTATTATTACTACTGTTTTAGAAATATACAGTTATTGAAAGTTTGTAATCGCAAAAGCAGTGGCGCTTGTCATTTCTGTTAAAAAATATAACAATTGCATATAAATATAACATTACATGGCAGAGTAATGTTACAGTGTTACAATGAACATTGTGTTGGGAAATGGGGGGTGCCTTTTTAAGTACATAAAAAAAAAGAAGAAAAAAAGATTAGATTAGAAACCACGGGACAAAATGAGCTTTGTACCCCACAGCACACTGAAAATTGTGTGATCATGAAGCAAAAATGAATTATTAGGTCATTTCTATTATTGGAACTACAGTTTAGTTGAGGTGTTTTTAGTTTGGTCTGGCTGTGTTCCTCAGGTTTGGGTCATCCGGTGAAGGCCAGCTCAGTGGAGTCTCTGCAGGAGCTCATCACGTCTGACTCTGAGGGCAGTTATATGGGAGCGGGCAGCCCTCGAGACCTGCAGTCCCCCGTCTTCCACGACCGGCCTGATGCACAGGTGAAGCCATAACATCAGCTCACAAACTACACAGACACACATTTCATTCTGCGAGTTATTATATAACACTCCATTTAAAAGACTCTTTTCAGTTACACATGCTACTCAAAACAACAGTTTTTATATATTAAGCAGTGCTGGAAAATGATTAATCACAATAGAGGTAATTTTTCATCCCTCCACCAGAGACCTCATACCCCTTTCAGTATGAGTAAATGATGACAGAATGTTCACCGTTGCATGAACTCTTCATATAAGAATATTTGTTGCGTGTAGGATGAGAGACGTGGGCAGACAGGACTGAAGACTCCTCCTGGCACCCCTGTTTTGAAGAACGGCCCCGTGCTGACTCAGTCCTCCACCCCTGAACCCATCCCTACAGTCAGAGCCAGGTGCTTGTAATGCTCTGTCACTGCTAACAGTGTGTGTTCATGGTTAGTATCTCTGTAATTCTGAATGTGTGTTCAGTCTCTGCAGACCAGCTCCTGTCCTGGACCTCAGGGCCATCATGGAGATGGAGGCCAGCTCTCTGAACAGGGGTGCTACGCCCAAGCCCAGCTCGTGAGTCATGGTACATCACCTAGATTAAACGGCTTACTGTGCTCTGGTTTTCACCCCATTCTGTTTTTAACAACAGATGGAGCAGCAGCAACACTAAGGTCTCGCTCGTCCCTGGTAAGATGTCTCAGAAGCAGAGGAAGATGATGGCTCTGGCTTCCAGAGAGGGCAGCACAGAGAGCGTGACCGCTAAATCACCTCCGTCTCTTAATCCAGTTAAACCTGTGAAGACCTGGTGAGAGAATGACTCCATTATGTCTCTTAAATGAAGTGGACATAATTTAGCGTGAACACATGTCCTCTTTTTTTTTTTTTTTTTTTGGCCCATAAATCATCCAGCTGGCATCTTTTAAATTGGCCAAATTTTTTTTTGCTGCCTGAAATGATATAAGTGTGGTTTGATTTATTTATCGGTACTGTATATCTGTTTTGTTTGTGTTTTATTTTTATTTATTTTTTTTCTCAAGGTAAATTTCTTATTTTAATACCTAACCAACTAGCTAAAATAGAGCATGTTTAAGTTTTTCTTTTTATTCAGTTACAGTTTTTATTATTGCAAATAATGATTGATAGATTGTTTTAGCTAACTACAATCATGTTGCGTAAAGAACGCTGGAGTTCATAAGCTAAATTAAGTAAATAAAGCGCAATACAGCTTGTTAACATAAACAAACAATTCTTATTTGATCAATTTTAAAATGTTGGTTAATATAAATTTTTTTACATGTACAGTTT
>JAUYWG010000051.1:3704620-3730371 GCA_034779775.1 Enteromius afrohamiltoni
TTTAAATTACATAATTCTGCAGGAAGTGGCATAGTTTTGGAATGAAAACACCAGGACAAACATTAGTATGCATTAGCAACAGATTTGATGGTTTCGGTGATGTTTTGTTTCAATAGTTGCTTGGATTCACTCAAAAAAAAGTTCTGTAAAGGTTACGTAAGTATGAATATATCTAGTTGACAGCTCATGAATGTTAACTGGCTAACTTTAACATTTTTATTTCTGTGCTGTTATTTTTGGCACCCGATGAATGATTCACTTATAATTGAATGGTTAAGGTGGAATGAGAGAAATAATTTCACATAGAAAAAGGACATCACTTTTAATGACCTGACATGAATAGAATGAATGAACTCAGAAGGGACTTAGAAATTCTATTCTGTAATGACTTTAATTCTGGTGTCCTCCCAAAACTTACTGAGCAGGAGTTACTATAGTTACTGAGGCTACTGGTCCAAGAAAACCAGAGTACAAATGACACTTTCAAGCTCTCGTGTTTATTTCTCTGTCTCCATGAACTACAGTCATTGACACAATCGCATTAAGTCAATTTGGACACATCAAAAGATTCGCTCAAATGTTTGAGTCATGTGTTTGGACACATTTTATACTGTATGTATACATCTGTGCGCTCTACAGTGATCGATCCTTAGTGTCTAGGAGTTTAGTCTAGGACCTTTCTCTCAAAATGTTGAGCGGAGTGCAAATGACTCCGAATAACATACCGGTATCAAGAACCACCAGTGTTTTAAACACAAAATGATAGAAAAAAAAGGGTACGATAGAATAGAACAGAACAGAATACAATATAATACAACATAAATAGCCTTTTGACATTTCCTTCAAACATCTGATAACTAAACAGTTGCAGGTTTGGCTTTAAACCCTGTGAGGCATGAACTATAAGCGAATATCACTACAAATATTGTAAATACTGTACATGTAGTTTGTTTAGTTTGTAATGTACAGTATGTTTGTATTTATAATTGGTCACTTTGAAAAGAGAAGTTAAATTTAACATGACTGTAAACTTTCTGCTCAGCAACTGATGATGACTGGTGAAGGTTTTAATGAGGCATATACAGACTGTTTGAACATTTGACCCTTTGAAAATAAACGTGCATACAAAGGTTCCCTCGTGGGACGTAAAAGTGCATGCATGAACACCTCCGCACATTTTTGCCTCATGTGTTCAGCAAGTTATTTCTTCAAACAAACATAATCAATGGCCGGCCGTATCCATAGCTGACAGCCCATGCTGTTTATTCACAGAGAGAGAACATGCCATACACAGCAGAAAACACATTTGCACACTTAGCTTGATTTGTGAATGTGTCAGCTGTAATCTCAACATCTTTTTGTTTATTAGGATGCGGGTGTTTCTCAGCGACGTGCTGCTGTTTCAGTAAATGAGCTGTTTACTGCAGCATCAGACTTCTGGCCCGGGCACTTCTGAGTCACTTACTGAACCCTGCAGCTCACTTTCAGATGTGCTCATGCCTCTGTTGCTGATTGGGACCATGTGAGGGATTTCTGAAAATAAAAAAGATAAGGCCTAAAGTGATCTTAAATGAATTTCAGAAAGTCTGAAGTTAATGAAGATGCAAAATTAAGTCTTCATTTTTGAGTAGTTATCCAACATTAAGTGAGTTTATCCTTAAAACGAGTAAACGTGTCAATGGAGAATTTTTTTTCTACTTTGAATTAACCATTTCTCATAAAACAAGAATTTTTATTTTATGGTATTTATTTCCAACTCTAGTAAGTGTATCTTGATGTCTTTAGACACTGGAAAACAAGACAAAAATACTGAAAAAATTTAAATAAATACTATTTTACCATATTTGTTTTTTGCTAAATTAATTAAAAATGAACAGAGATCTGTCGGAAGTTATATTTTATATTTAAAACATTGCTCATACAATACATTTTCATATGAAAGAACATATTTGCATATCAATTTGGATTTTTTCTTCACTTGGTCTTAAAGGGGTATTTCCAAGGTTAAACCAGAATTGACCTATACTAAGTTCTTGGAATACTAAATACTGATTTATGAATTATGACACTCACTCCATACCATTGATACCATCACTGCAACCACAGAACTTTTCTTTCCTTGCTAAAGCATGCTGAAATATCATTCTCAATAAATCATTTTTCAAACATCTTTCGGTTTCACTTCATTTCCCTTTAATGTATTTTGTTGATTATAAGTAACATTGCACCTGCATATCTACTAACTCTCAGTAGAGTGCTAGCAGAGTATTAGTAGACTGGTAGGGTTAGGGTAAGAATAGGTTGATATGTACTTGTAAAGTTACTTATAGTCAGTAGAGTGTCTTTTGGGAGACCAACACAATGAAGAATTAGCAGATATTAATTAGAGAGTGTACTAATATTCTAATGAGAGTTAGTTGACATGTAGGTGCAAAGCTACTTATTATCCACAGATAAATCAACAGAACAGTCCCTGTTCAAAAGGGACCATCAAAATAAAGTGTTACCTATCTTTTTTCTTTCTTTCTTATTCCTAGCCCCATTGCTCCAAATGTATTTTTGCCAAGAGCTGAAAGGTTGATATTTTTGTAGGCCAAAACCCACAAATGAGTTTCATTTCAGCAATGAATCAGTTCTTTTTCTTTTTATTTATTTACTTTTAACTGGTTTTTGGTCTCAGTGCCTGAAATAAGGTCTGCTTTGACCACAAGCTCAAAATATTTTCACATTTCTAATAATATTAATGATAATAATAGTTTAATGGTGCCGATGCTGAAGTCATGTAACCATGGTGTAGTTTGTTTTTAGCCTTCGTTTAGCTACTTTTGCTGATTGGCTTCAAAATTCATTAAAGCTGTGATCATTGGTGAAGTTTATCATGATGAGCAAAGCTCTTTCTAGTAACAAAGTTTATTTTTGGTAACACTTTATTTCGATAGTCTACTTAACTTTAGACACTCTACTAACAGTAAGTAACTACATGTCAACTAGCAGTCATTAGAGTATTAGTAGAGTGTCTGCTTAATATCGTCTAACACTTTATTTAGTTCACAACATACTACATACTGACAGAAACATCAGAAACTTTAACCCTAAACCTACCCTAACAGTCTACTCTGAGAGCTACATATGTAGCTGTGAATTAATGAGAATTAGTTGACATGTAGTTACATGTAGTTACTTATAGTTAGTAGTCTAAAGTGGACTATCAAAATAAAATATGACCTTATTTTCTGCAATAATCCAAAAGCCAATGGAAAATGCTGCTGTGATTTGTCGAGTGAGCCAGGCCAGGTTGGCCTATAAAATTACATCATCACTGCAGTGCTTTATAAAGGCCAATCAAATTCAGCGTTTAATTCAGCTGTTCAGTATCTATATCTTCTAAACACAAATCATTTAAAACTTAGCACACATGGACATCCTGAGAACTCATGACAAATTGTTTGTGATGGGGGCACTGTAATATAATAATAAGAACTGAACTGGAAATGAATGCTTTCTTTCAGATGTATCATTGATTTCTCCTCAGTGGAGATCATGCCAGGCAGACAAACGGAAGCACAGAATCAAACTCTACCATTTCCAGTGATCTGACAATGTTCTGAAAAACATATTTTTGTAAGAAAGATCTTAAGTTCCAAAGCTGTGTGGCTTTCTTTGTTCTGCTGATATTTTTTCCCCTACTATGGAAGTCAGTGGTGATTTAAAACAACCTGGTTACAAACTGTCTTCAAAATATCTTCATTTGTGCTCAGCAGAACAAAGAAATGGGTGAACTTTACAGCTTTAGGGTTTGAGGGTGAGGATGAATAAAGAAGTGAATATGGGTCAGTGTTCACATATAGGTTGTGTATTATTGCATTCATCTCTTCTGCTGTAGGTCTACTGGTCTTGCTAGGGTTTAGCCTGTGTTAACCTAAATGGGATCAAACAGATTTAAAGGGCTGGGTGAGTGCAGTGACGCAGGGCTTTGTGTCCGCTGATGGATCCTGATTGACAGCTGCTCCACTCTGACATGAGCAGAAGACTCACCTCTGCCTGGCCTCGCTCTATCACAGACAGCCTTCAGTCGTTTAGGGTTATGAAGTTTGGACGTGGCACTTGCTGGGGTTTTCAAAATGAATGCTCATTGAACATGACAGTGATGTCCTGAGACACACTAAAATAATGTTTTTTTATTGGTACCGATGCTTCTGTGAAGAACCTTTAACATTCACAGAACCCTTCCCTTCCACTAATCTCTATAGTGATATGTCTATGCGTCCCTAGAGGGCAATAAAAGACACCAAACTTCCTGACGCTCACCCTTCATTTACTCTGTGTTGTATGGACTTCCATTCTATTTCTTTACATTTTTGTATTTCTGCTTTTATTACACTTTCAAACAATGCACTTCTCTACGATGTGCTTTAATTAACATGAATATTGCATATTATCTATGACCTTGCAAAAAAAGATTTCTTCAGTTGTGTTGAATATGCACTTGTAGTGTATGTCTAATCTTAAATGTACAGGTCTATTTAAAAAAAATAAAAACTGTACTTACAGATAATTGTAATGTTAATGTAAAAGGCACCTTAATTGCACTTAAAGAGAGACACTTCCATGACACCATATAATAAAGTCAAGTTTTACTCTAAAGCACTTTTTAAACCATTGTTTTAATGTTTTGTTTTTTTTTTGTTCATTAAAGACACACTTATTTTGATGTTGACTAATGTAAAGTATATAAATTCAACTGTAGTGCTTTCCAGTATTAAATTTAATTTAAATATATTTTAAATAAATTATTTATATTCAAATATATATGATATATTTCAACTTTATTATTACAAATGTTTAGTTGCAAATATATTTAAATATAAAAATGTCACTTAGTTTACCATAATGCTTGTCACTATTATTATGTCAGTATTGGGCAACACTTTATTTTAAGGTGTTCTTGTCATGTGTAGGCTTTTAATAAATTATGCATAAATGCATGCAAGTAACCTAAACCCTAATTCAAACTGTAACCATAGGCTATAGTAATTATGTATTTAATATTGCTCAGTAACTACACTGTAACATGAATAGTTATCTTGGTGTATCTAAATGTAAGTTTAAGCGCACAGCTGTGGAGAGATGAGTTTTCACTGGGTTGCTGGTCTGTGTGTGTGTGTGTGTGTGTGTGTGTGTGGTGAAGTGATAGGCGTGACCTGAGGCGCACAGAAAGCTCCAGCACTGCCAGACTGCTGTCATACTCCACTCTCTCCAGCACTGCGTGCGCGGGTTACTCTCTCCACAGCAGCACCCAGAAGAAGGACAGACCTCCGCAGCGTCTCGCGTCAAGCGCATTATGCGTCTCCTCAGCTCTCCTCCTAACATCTCCAGGCAGTAGATCGCTCATCGACTCCTCCAGCAGACGCGACCATGGCGGAAGAGGACAGCGCGAACTTCAGCGTGCTGAGCTGGGAGCAGGTCCAGCGGCTGGACCTTATCCTGACCGAGAGCATCCCGATCCACGGCCGAGGAAACTTCCCCACGCTGCAGATGAAGCCGCGGCGAATCGTCACGGCGGTGCGGAGCCGCATGCGGGAGCAGCGCATCCATGTGCGGGATGTGCGTCTGAACGGATCCGCCGCCAGCCACGTCCTGCACGAGGACAGCGGGCTCGGCTATAAGGACCTGGATCTCATCTTCTGCGTGGACCTGAAGGGAGAGACGGAGTTTCAGATCGTCAAGAACATAGTGCTGGACTGTCTGCTGGACTTCTTACCTGATGGGGTCAATAAAGAGAAAATCACTCCGCTGACCCTGAAGGTGAGTGCCCAGATTCACGAGAGCAGTGGACTTTACAGGTTCAAATGTACTTGTACTAGAAAAAGTTTATATATTAGGTGTTTATATGGTCATCATTTCTTTAATCACGTTTACAGTTCATTTCCACAGTTCTGCAAATAGTTTTTAAAGGTACAAATATCCAAAATCTCATAACTGAATGCAAAAAGTTTTTTTTTCTCTGTATAGCCTACTGAATCTGGCTAAGTTCATATTGTACAGTTATGAATAAAGAATCGTTACAAAACTAGACTGCCTAATAATAGTCATAGTGATTTTATATGCATGAAAAGTGGTTTTGCCATATTTGATAGTTATCTTTATAGTTAAAATAATTTGCATCTTTGAGATGTTTCTAATTTTAAAATGTAATATTTCATGCTCATAATGTTTTGTATTTCTCCAGTCAGTACAGTAAACGGTGACTTTATTTTAGTTTCGAGGGGCCACTATTTATTATTCATCAGCAGACCTTTAAATAACCTCAAACTGAACCTTTAACAATAATTTATAAGAAAGTGGTGTTTACGATACTCAGCAAAAATGAAGTAGAGCATGTCACGCCAAAGGACACCGCTGTCACTGCTTGACTTCACATTGCATTGTGATTTTCCATTCAGTACGTTATTTAAGATCATCTGCTTAGTCTCCAGTGACATTCAGTAGAAATGCAATTAGAGTAGTTTACTGATAGGCTGGTGAAATGTCGGTTTTCTGTCAGTAAGAGGATTGCGCTAAAGCAGGTTAAAGCCGATCGAGCCTCTTAGATCTCCTGCGACAGGTAATGATATAGCAAACGGATGTGCATTTGAATGGATCTTAATGCATGAAATGCTGAAACCATTCCTTGTGTTGCTTTGCAGGAAGCATATGTGCAAAAGATGGTGAAAGTGTGCAATGATTCCGACCGCTGGAGTCTCATCTCTCTTTCCAACAACCGGGGCAAAAACGTGGAGCTCAAGTTCGTGGACTCCTTGCGCCGGCAGTTCGAGTTCAGCGTCGACTCGTTCCAGATTAAGCTGGACTCTCTGCTTCTTTTCTACGAGTGCTCAGAGAACCCTATGGCCAAGACGTTTCATCCCACCATCATCGGCGAGAGCGTATACGGAGACTTCTCCACGGCACTGGACCACTTGCGCAACAAGGTGATCTGCACGAGGAACCCAGAGGAGATCCGAGGAGGTGGCCTGCTGAAGTACTGCCATCTTCTGGTCAGGGGTTTCCGAGCCGCCTCTGAGTCGGAGATGAAGTCTCTCCAGCGTTACATGTGCTCCCGCTTCTTCATCGACTTCTCTGACATCAGCGAACAGCAGCGCAAGCTGGAGTCTTACCTCCAGAACCACTTTGTGGGTTTGGAGGATCGCAAGTACGATTATCTGACGACACTGCACGGGGTGGTGAACGAGAGCACGGTGTGTCTGATGGGACATGAGCGGCGGCAGACCCTGGGGCTCATCGCTATGCTAGCGGTGCGCGTGTTGGCTGAGCAGAACGTCATACCCAACGTGGCCAACGTCACTTGCTATTACCAGCCTGCCCCTTATGTAGCAGACGGTAACTTTAGCAATTATTACATTGCCCAAGTGCAGCCGGTCTTCACCTGCCATCAGCAGACCTACTCCACGTGGCTGCCGTGCAACTGAACGCCAAAAAGTTGAGCTGAATCATTGCGTCTTTGTATCCGTTTCGCAATTGACCCTGAGCATTACCGTCCACTTCCCCAATGTGCATCGATGCTTGAATGAAATGAATGGGGTTTGTCTGTTATCTCGAATGGGTTTGCAAGGCAACTCCTGCTATGCCTTGCCTAATTTCTCGGCTGATCGTGAGGTTTTAAGGTCTCAAGTGCGTTTCTGACTGGTTGAGTACCAGTCACTAGATGCATTAAGTAGGGAAGTGTGAGGTTTTGGAAAGCTGCAGTTGCACCCTTTAGTCCAAATAGAAACCAGTATATTGCTAAGAACCTTTTACAAAGATTTTCTGAAAGAGGGGAGGGAAGTCAAAAACCAACGATTACAGTTTGTACAAACCAAAGATTTTAAGATTGTATTTTTATACTACCCGGACTATAAAACGGTGTGATAGTGCTGTCTATATTTGTACTTGTGAATGCATTCAAAGTGCCTAACATCAATGCAGTATGCTGAGGTGAGCGAAGCACGACAAGGACTAAAAGCTTGTGAATGTACATGACGTGTTGATTTACGAAACAAGCCTAAGTGTAATATTTGTTTGTGGTCCAGTCTCTTTCTCTTAATTTATTGTCTCTGGACAGCATCCACAGCTTTGAGAAGCCATCTAATCGTCGAAAACAAAGGAAACACTTGTCTTGTGGGCTAAAACGATCCTTTCTGGATTTTTTGGATGAAAGGTGTTTGCTCTGATAGCGGGACGCTGTTTGCTGTAACATCCGAGCAGGGAATTCGACAGCTCCTGCTGAAGTAAAACCCGCTGTGTTCCTGCTCTCCCGTCACAGCTGCTCCGCCGGCTGAACCTGACCCCACGTTCACCCGCTGTTAACAGAGTGTTAACCTGCTCTTGATTAATAGCGCTGCGGAAGGAAGCAGGCGGGGCCGCAGCATATATGTTTAGACTTGACAAAGAGACTTGAGAGGAGAGTGAAAGTGTGAGGGAGAGCGAGACGCAGACGAGAGCGAGCAAGCGAGGGAGGGAGGGCTGGAGAAATGGGTGCAGCTGGTGAAGGGGTTTATCTCCTTCAACAAATGTCTTTTAATCAATACAGCTTCTTTCATTACTGTGGGCAATTTGGCTGAACAGACTCAAGGATTTAATAGGACTGAGAAGCACAGATCAGTTCGCTTCACTGGAATGCAAACTTTGCGATCAAGCTTCCAATATTCTTCGTATCACAGTGTGCGACTCAAGTGTGCTCAGTCATAGACAATTTGGCATTATAAAGATGAAATTGGCAGAAAAAAGCAATGCATAACGTGGAATTCTGATTATTTGTCTGAATGAGATTTTAAAAGGGTCATATCATGCTTTTTCATTGAGGTCCGCTCATAATATTTTTGCTTCTGATTTAGTGTATTTCCTCCACTTCCTGATGTTCCTTGACCAACACCACGTGTCAGACCCTGTGCTTTGTTTGGCTCATGCACAAGATTTGGGTTTGCTGTCAGGTCCTTTTTCATTTAACTGCTTGATTTTTGCTCTTTGTGAAATTCTGATCACACGGTGGTGTGAAAAAATGAATGAATCTGTCTGTTATGAGAAATTTGTGGATGCTTAGTCTGAATAAATATAAATTTTGGACCGGAAGCTAGTTTTGATTTCTAAAAACAAAAAAGTATGTTTATTACCAAGTGTATTTGTCTGCGGAATCACTTTGACCTAAAGTATTTACTTGTATTTACTTGAAGTTCGTTGCTGGGATTTTTAATGAATAATTTAATAATGACAACAATAATAACAACACAGTTGTATGTTCATGGTTCTCTGATGTTGGTTAACTGTCACTTGACATGCAGCTAAACAAATACAAACAAAACTGTATTTTTTAAGTGCTTTGTTTGAATTTCTTTTCTTTTTTTTTTTTTATTTAAACAAAAAAGATTTGAATACACCGTTTCAATCAAGCAAACTTTTCCCAAAGTGATTCAGGATTCCTTTATTTTTTATTTTTTTGGACTGTTTGCTTTACTCCTGCTCTCCTGCTTATATGACTTTACTAGGAGTTGCGGTTGTATTTTTTATGTTTTTTTATTTTAAAATAATTTATTTAGATTTAGAAAATAATTTTTATGAATTATTTGCTTCTTGTGAATGCCAGATAAGGAAACCCTAATACAGTACAGAAGCAAAATGTGATTCTTCATAATATGGCTCTTTTAAAAACATCAATGAAGAAATGAAGACTGGGCTGTTCCAGCGATTGACATCCAGCAGAATTTGCATTAACATTTGTTTTTAATCGATGTGATCTGCAGTGTTTTTATAGACTGATCCTGTGAGGATCATGACTTCTCACCTCTTTTAGTATTCTACATGTCTGTGGTTCTCACTCTCCCTCCAGTTTGTCTTAACATTTTGACAGTATCCTGTGGATTTTGCTGGCAGCGGGATGTTTGACTCGCTCTGTGAAGTTTGAGTTCCTTTCTTGGCATTTTTGGATGATGCCAAATGCTTAGTGTTCAGATGTCTTGTAAAAAAAAACCAAAAACAAAGGCAACACATTTTTAGGACAAACACACATTGTGCTTGTTTTTCTTATTGTATCAGTGTATTTAATTGTCATTCTGCTTTGATTTCTTTGTTCAAGCTGCTAAATGTCTTCTTTTTTTTTTTACTGCTTATTTTGTGCAGAATTTTTGTGTTCAATTGATAATTTGACACGTTTTCTTCAATAAAAAATACAAAAAGAAATGTGCTGAATGCAGAATTTCCTTTAAGCCGCATTTAACAGTATATTACAAATTCTCTACTTTTTTCATTATCTTCATGTATTCAGCTTTTGTGTTACTTGTTTGATATGTAAATCTGTTTTACTAATTATGGCAAAAAATTTGAAAACATCTCCACTTTTTTTAGTCAAGAGCTAAGAAATATTTATCTGCTGGAAAAATGTGTAGAATTTGCATGAACCTAAAAAAAAGGCAGTTTTGTTAACCAAAATGACCTTTAAAAAGGTACTTTATGGTGTAGTTGTGTGATTTCTGCACCACTCTTTAAAAAAATAAATAAATAAAAATATATATGATAAAGTAATTTAAATTGTTTTTAAAAATCACGTTAATGTATGTTTACTCTGAATTTGAATTGGTGACAACAAGATTTTACATAATATCTGATGTAACTATTTGGTGTAACTACTGTATACAGAACTATATGGGTAAATGTCCATAACACCTAAAAGGAAATATAATTTAGTAAAGGAGAATAAAACTGAGACTTAAATAAAAACAGGGAATACAATAAACAATGAAATAAATGAAACAAAATAAATTATACAGAGCAAAAATAACTATATTTTTAGAGGCCGATCTAAATAATACATACATTTTAAACTAAAGTCCACCACTAGATTTCTTCCAGGGATCATAAGATGATGTATAAGGTTATATTACTGTTGGATACTTGTCAGCATTTAAAACGTCATGGACAGAATGATACATAGACTTACAACCCTAATGAAGAAGGCCAGCAAGAAGAACTGCAGTTCTCAGAGTGTGCTTGTGGCTGAATTATACATCTTGAACACAAACCACAAACAGGTCAGTCGAAAAGGTCATTCAGGGTGAACTGCGTCAGAATGGCTACAGTAACTCTGTGACTTCCTCTGGTTTTACAGGAGCTTGGGCTTCGACAGCAGCTGCACTCAGTGAGCAATAAACATATATGTGCGTGTGAGATGACATTTGTTTAAAGCCACAGTCTGCTGGACATGGATATGACATCAGTGGTCGCCCAGGGCAACCAGACCTTTATACGGGTCAACCTTTAGTGCCCGCTAAGAATAGAGCCGCTATCGCTGCGTATTTCTGATTGATGCGCGATGAGCAATGATTTTGTCAAATGTGACGTCACAGCTCTCATGTTATGTGCAGGCCAGTGGACTTTGAACTCAGTGTTGATGCGTGCCAATGGAAGCACTAGCTCTGTTCCTCTCCTACATAGGCAGCTGCCTTCTAAGACATCCTAACCATCGCTGAATATCATAAATTGTGAAACTCTTCACACAGAAACTCTCTTAATGGTCACTCGTACATCACTCTGAAGCATTTGATTTGAGTCGCACACAATATATTGTACTTTATGTACTTATATGTACTCAGCTGTGAAGTGTATCAGTTCAATACATTTATTTTGACATTCACAGAGTCTGAAAGCCTCTTTGCAACATTTTAGTGTCTGACATTCCACAGACATCCATTTTTTGGTTATTTACATGCAGTATAATTTCAGTATATATTTTTTTTTTCAGTTTTAATTATTTTAATATAGGCCTGTTAATATAGTTAGTAAGTTAAACTAAATAAAAAGAAACAAATAACCTTATAGAATAATCTATTAATGCCATCTATTCAATATATCTATAATCAATTTTATTGATTTAAAAATTTTTGATTGTAATTTGAATGCATCAATTTAAACTAAAAAAAAAAAAATTGTTGCCAGTTGCCAGAAATAAAAAACCTTACCTACATTTTTATTTTAAATTACTGTATTTCATTTATTTTCATTGTTTTATTTCAAGTAACACTTTTTTTGGGTTACACTTTATTTTGATAGTCCACTTCAGACACTCTACTACTAAGTTACTATAAGTAACTACATGTCAACTTATTCTCATGAATTCACAACGACATATCTACTAACTGACTGTTAGTAGATATGTAGACTGTTAGGGTAAGTTTAGGGTTAGTAGAATAAGTTTCTAATAGTCAGCTTTCCTTCGCGGGGGGCACGCAGGGTCCGAGCCTCCCGGACTGCATGCCAAACCCGCTTACTATTGTATTATAAGGAAGTGCGAACTTGTGAAATGGCTTTAGCTTCAAATCTGAAGACTCCCTCTTCTATCGAAGATCATTTTTAGCAAGGCATTTAGGGATGGCCTTGTGTGTAGAGGACACATGCATTTCTGCCTTTAAACTTAAACTTAAACTCAAAATGCCTTATCTTCATCTTTTTGATCAGTCTTCAGATCAAAGAGCGTATGACGCAGTTGGCATGCTCTCTAGGTAGGCAGCTCAGAGCTGAGGTTTGGATCAAAGCTGCAGACTTCTGATCTTCTTTATGATCCCGAGCAACCACAGAAGAGAATCCATGAAATCACAAGCCATTTGTCGAGTTTATTTTTTAAATCAGAGCCCAGCAGAAACTCTGGCAGTCTTGGAGTAATGTGAGCTATTCCTCGGTTCTTGACTAGTAGGTATAGTTTAGGCAGTACTGTCAGAATCGTCAAAGACGTTCCCTCCGTCACCTAATGCGTTTTCCAACCGTGGACTGGAGAGCCGCCGGCTATTCCATGGGACCTTTTTCCTTTCGTTTCCGTGAGGCATTTTTTCCAGATGAAGAGATTTATGGAATTGGAGAAGCTCTGAAGGAAAGTGACACTGTTTCCCAGAGCAAAGCCCTCATCCCAGTGTTCCTGCCGAGGAATTACCTCCACATCCAACACCTCACCGCCCGCTGCCGACTGCTGACGCCACATCAATTCACCCTCAGCCTCGTCAAAACAACACTTCTTACAGAGCACCTTTACAATAATATACACACATATACATATACATACACATACACGGATATGTGAAAGCTTATTGGGTCAGTGAAATTTTTCAAGTCTTCTGCAACATTTATTTGATTAAAAAATACAGCACAAGCAGTAATATTGTGAAATATTATTATAATTCAAAATAAAACGTTTCCATGTGAACCTGTTGTACAATTTAATACCTTTGATTCAAAGCTGAATTTTGAGCATCATTAATCCAGTCTTCAGTGTCACATAATCCTTCAGAAATTATTCTAATAAGCTGATGTGCTGCTCATGAAACATGTCTGATTATTATCAATGTTGAAAACAGGGTTACACTTTATTTTAAGGTCCAGTTCTCACTATTACCTTACCTTTTGCCTTAATAATCTCCTAATTTGGGTAACACTTTATTCTGATAGTCCACTTTAGACAATCCACTAACAGTAAGTAACTTTGCAAACTACATGTTAACTAGCAGTCATTAGAGTATTAGTAGACTGTCTGCTTAATATCTTCTAACACTTTATTTTGGTAGATACATAACATACAACACTGAATATTAGAAACCTTGCAAGTATATGTCAATTTATTCTACTAAACCTAAACCTACCCTCACAGTCTACTTGGACAATTAGTTGACATGCAGTTACAAAGTAACTGGACTATCGAAATAAAGTGTAACCCTAATTACTGCTTATTAATAATGAGTAAGTAGCTTTTTAGGTATGAGGTTGGATTTAAAATATAGTATTCATACAGAATAAGGCATTAATACATGCTTAATAAGTACTAACAAATAGCTAATATGCTAGTAAAATGCATTCTAATAAGCAACTAGTTCAAAGTAAAGGTTTTACTGCTTTATATTTTCGTGGAAACCATGATACATTTGATTTTTTCAGGATTCTTTACAAAGACTATATAGAAAAGTGTAATGTAATGTAATGCATCATTGCTTATTTAAATTATTAATTTCTTTCAAAACATCAGCAAAAGTGTTGCTGATCCAAAACTTTTGAGCAGTATCAATCAATCAAGGCTTTATTACAGACACAACGTCCAAAATGAGGAATAACAAAACATAAATCAACCTGATCTCACAGAATTCAATGTAATGACCACAGACTCTTAACTCAAAATGTTGTGTTTGTGTCATGGAAACACCGAACATTACATGGCAGGCAGATGGAAAGATTACAATGTAAGTCAGTGACAGGCCTCAGCCGTGATCCACGGATAGATATCCAGATTCATTTTATAAAAAAATTTATACTTTCAGTGTAGCACCTAGCCCCACCTTTACCACAAACTTACCCACTTGTGCACTCAAAAATTCATTGGATGAACTCAATTTAATTGAAGGCAGGATTTCCATCCAATTAATATGTGTAGCCCCAACTCAATTTGATCAAATATAGTTTTTTTCATGAAAATGATACATTTTATGCTTGTTGAACGCAAACTAAAACATTTAACTGAAAAATAAATTAATAGGAAGATATCCTTCTATACTAAAAAAAAATTATATGTTTGATTTACTTTGATTGGCATTAGCCAACTTCTTATGCATAACATAAGATGGTTTTGATACATGACCAAAGTGTTTTTATTATTATTATTATTATTATTAAAACAACTTTGATTCATGTTAGCAGTTCCCTAAGCAGTTCCACATGCTCTACAAAGGAAACCCCTAAAAACACTAACATAATAGAGGGTATTTTAAATACAAACATAAAAGTCTCCCATTTTTATCATCTTAATAAAAATGCGAGAAATCGACTTCCTAGTTACACAATTAAAATCATTTATGTTCTTTCAAAATGAAAATATTGATTTGAAACAAAACAAAACTGTTTCAAGTCAGGTTAACACAATACAGTTGTTTAAAAAGAGAACCAAACATCGTTGTGTTAAATGATTTTTTATTTATTTTTTAAATCATCTGTGTTGGGGAATAATTTTTTTGAGTGTGTACAATATAAAACACACATAGACAATATAAGTGCAGTCACAGGTACTTATTGCAAAAACCGACCATAAAAAGTACAAAAAAAAAACTTTACAAACAAGTTGTGTTGCATTTCAAGTCCTTCTGAAGCCATACAATGTCTTTATGCAAAGAGTTTTAATCGCTGAAATTATCTCTCTCCGTTAACACACTCACATCTCATTCAAAAACTCTCGTCCTGTAGAATGATCTATCACAAGACATACAAGAGCCAAAAGCATTTCACAACAGCATGACGTGATCGGTCACAAGATAAAGAAGAGCCAGTGGAAATTTACAACTGTGGCGGATGTAAGAAAAAAATTTAAAATTTTAAAATTTCAGCTAAGCAGCAGCTGCAGTATCATTTCCCAATATTTTAATCCAGATATGCTTACATTGTAATCTTTTCCATGAGCCCATGCACAGAATTTTCGACGATTCCATGATACTAACACGGAATTATGCGTTAAGAGTCTGTGGTCATTACACAGAATTCTGTGAGATCAGGTTGCATCAATACAGTATATAAAATTGATAATGAAAGTGTGGACCGTTCAAACATTTCATTCAGGAACTCTCATCAATGAACTCATGTCTCCGCCCACTCGTTTGTTGTCTAGGTACTTCATTGTTTGCTCCACCCCTTAACCTAGATTTGTGTGTATAAAACCCAGAAGTGTCTGCTTGTTTGTACGGTTAGTTGTTTGTGTTACATTAATTCATGTACCAAGTATTTCTCTGTTCTCCCCTTTGGATTATCTGTTTACTTCTGCCTGGATCTGGACTTTCCCTCTGTCTCTCCCCAAGGACTCTGTTTACCGGTATTGTGACCCATTGCTTTGTTTTCCGACCCCGCCTCTGTCTGTGTTTTCCATAACGTTGTCTGCCGGTGATCTACCACTGTTATCCTGACTTTTATCCCTTATTAATCACTGTTTGCACTTGAACTCGCACGCCTCGCATACGCATTGAAACAGTTTGGCAAGGCAGGTTTATTTATATGGCACATTTTATACACAATGGTAATTCAAAGCTTGCTACATAGGCCTGATGTACTGTAGAGAAAGCAAAATAAAATTGTTTTTAAATGTTTAAAACATTAAAATTGTTTTTAATGTTTTTAAAGCCAACCATTCTTCAAACCATTTATCCTCTGTAGGGTTTTTAAATAATTTAAGAATATACCAATTAATTAGAACAAAGTGGATCCAACTTTCAACATGGGATGTGACAACTAGCAAAACAAAAAGTAGAATTAAATGCAGATACATTTTTAATAAAATAACTGAAATTTCAGCTGTTTATCTCAGCAGTATTATTAGTAAAATGAACTTCACACCAGGTGAAACAGGACCTGTAAATGCTTGAGGACAGAACTTACCTAGATTGGGGTACAATTTGCATAGTTACTGGTGTTTTTCATCATTTGACCTAGTAGGATTAAACATGAAAGGTCCAAACATTGAACCCTGGGGGACTCCGGTTTCAGCAGTTTCAATTGCAACAAAAATTCTTTGTTCCCATTACACACATCTCACATAAAAAAAACTCAAACAAAATGATGTGCCTCCTGTGGAAAATAAAGGCTTTGATTATGAAAAGAAATGAAGGTAAGATGAGCTTTTAAGAGAGGTGTGACGATGCGTGAAGGCAAAGAATGTGTATCTCAGGCTTGCTTTTAGTGTTTTCTCATTGTTGTGTAACTAACTCTGCTGTTCAGCATTTCAAACAGACTGGGTGGAGTCTAGGAAGGTGATCCCTTTGTCTGTTGGATTACAGTCATTAGAGTTAGCAGGTTTGCATTTAGTCACTAGCTGCTGCAGAGATTATCACTCATACATTCAGGGCAATAGGAAAGTAGGGTAAACCCACAGACAGATGAGACATGGAGCTAATGGAAATCCACAAAGCTGATGGAATCTGTCATTAGGGCTCCCAGAGAAATATTTTGCTGCTTTAGGCACTGCTCTGTATAAAGAGATAATAAAACTGAAAAAGTTTTCTTAGTCTTTTAAGATTAGAGTTCATTATACAGTGACAGCATTCAGTAACTTTCAGGTATTCTGTCCAGAAATACTATTTATTAAACATTTCTGATGTCAGACCCTAAATCATATTCACAAGAAGCATATTGTTTTTTTTTTTTCAGAAACTTGGTCCACAGAGTCATGGTTGAGGTACAGTAATGTGCAGGAAGTTTTGTATATACTATTATTGCAAAAAAAGCAGAAGAAGAATCAGAGATAAGAGTAAAATGCATCGTCAAAGCTTGTGCTATTTGCATGGATCTGCTACCACTCTGAAGTTTACAGCAAGATCTCGAAATATATCACCAACAGTTTGAGACTCAACACGACACACACAGAATGCAGTAGCGCAACTGGTCTTCAACGAGCCTAAAAGAGCCCATGTTACACATCCTTTGTTCCTGGCAGATGGAATGATCTTCCCACCCCTATCTGGAACGCTGGATTATCTCTTTTGACACTACCTGACTTCATCCTAAAAAAAAAAAAAAAAAAACAAGTTCCAGTTAATGCAGCACCAGCTGGTACAAGTACTTCCTCTGTCCTCTGCCTCTTTTAGATTAATCACTTTTAGTATCCCCAAAGTGTATCAGATACAGGTGTAAAAGGTGTAAAATGTATATTTTGTTAGTTGATCACTCGTTCACATTCAGGTGAATCGGAAAAGCATCTGAGAAAAAAAAAACCTACAGAAAAAACAATTACCGCCAGTTTTGAGACTTATCTACTTGCATAATCACTGATGAAGTAACTGCAGTGTCTTGTTCTCAAACTGAAAACAAGTGATCACAGGAAATATCCTCCTTTAGTTTGAATGTATTTCAATCTTTTTTATAGTCCACCAGTAAAGAATGAATGAATGCATACATGAGTTAGGTTACTTAGAATATACTGCAAAAATAAACTTTATCAAAGGAAAAGAGAAAGCAACTCTAAGAGAAAACCCACTGGTATATTTTGTCTTTTTCTCAGAAAAACCTACTTCCTTTTCATAAATATCTGGTAGCACTTTATTTTGATAGTCAACTATGGATTTTCTACTAACAATAAGCAACTTTGTAACTAGCAGTCATTATTAGAGTATTAGTAGACTGTCTGCTTAATATCTTCTAACACTTTATTTTGATGAGGTCACAACATACTACATACTGACTAATTAATTAATGGCCAAAATGCATGAAAACGTTTTTTTGTTTTAGTTGGAAAGGTGATGGTAAATGTTTATTTAAGACTTTTTAGATACTCTTTACTCGTGAACAGTACACACATACTGTACACAAATATTATAATTTTTTTGGCTGTAGTAATATTAAACAATTTTGCTGATTATTCCCTCAAATGTCTAATACTTGAAGCTAAAGTTGTGTTCAAACCACTAACCCTATGATTTTGAGCAACAGTAGGTGATGCTTGCAATAATGAGAATGCAATGCAACACTGTTCCTCTTTATCAACGGTCATCGATCAGACATGAACGCAGCTGCTTTAATAAGGTCATTTCTGCATGCTGGAGGAGGATCATCAGAGGTTTCCACAGAGACAACAGACACAGAGTGAGTCACACTAAATGTCATCTGGGTTTATGTGTAGAAAATGCTGGAGTGGACCAGAGCAGGTGTTGCTTGGTGCAGCAGGGTGTAACCAAATGTTTACAATAGGCGTGCATGACATTTGCAATACAGCTAACATCATAAACAAACACGACATACTCCTTCACACCTCACAATCCATTCTAATATGTCCTTAAGTACATGTTAAACACGCTTCTGTTAAATACCAGCACTTACTGGTCAGAGTGAATTCAAATGGAATACAAATAGTGCACTAATTTTATATGGCACAATAAATTTTATATGTGAAGCAAGTAAGTGAAAGAAAAATATTGCAGTGGAGGCCAATCACTATATTTAAGCTCAAATGTTTGAATCAAAATGAACTAAACTCACTGAGGATATGTGTGAGTCAAATGCTATTTTCTTAATACATATAATGTGAAATAAACATAATGAACTGCTGGATTTTAAGCATTAATTTTCACTTAAGACATTTTCTTTTTCTGATGACAGAAGCTGATACTGTGTTTTATTGTACACTGTAAAAATGGCCGTGAATTTAACGGTAAAACCCTGTTAAATGGTTAAAGGTAACCATTTACACTGTACACTGTAAACTGACATTCCCAGAATTCCCTGCATTGCATTTTAAAATTTTGTTTGAATTTGATGTTTTTTCTTTAAAAAAACTATGTTTCTTTTTAGTTTTTTTTAATCAGTTATGTTTATTAGGGTTGTATGTTACATGTAATGTTGTTAAATGAATGTCTATTGCCCATTTTAGTTTATAATATTTATTTATATCTTAATAATATTTCTTATGATGATGGTGTTTAGTGTTTGTGTGAATGACACTGAGCACCTTCTATATAAAAGCTACTTGTGATGACCTTTGGTTCATCATGTGACTTTCTCATAACCACCTGCATTTGGTAGTTATCAGTATATTTCAAAGGTACGAAACAGATATCACTATTTTAAAAGTTTGTTGTATTAACATTATATCAGATATTACAGTTTCTTATTAGAAATTATGGTATTTAACTGTAAATTTAAAATAAAACCATAAAACTATTGACAATTTTTTTTTGACATTATATTTTTCACGGTTTTATACTAGCAACCACAGCTGCCGGTTTTTTACCGTAAATATTACAGATTTTTTTTTACAGTGTACAAGTTTTTGCCATAAAAGAAATAAAGGTTTTACCATTATTTAACGTTAGAATTTCGGCAACCCCAGCTGCCGGTATATTACCGTAATTTTTTTTTTTTTTTTTTTTTTACAGTGTAGTAACAGTAGCTGTAGTAACCAGGGTCAAAACCACTTTAGACCCAATATTTAGATTATTGGTTGACCAAAATGGTTTTTTAAATGCTTTTTTCATTATTGGTTCACATTTGGTCCCCTCTAGTCCCGAACAAGCTATTTTGGAGAACAGTACCATTACCACGGGGGAGAGAAATTTAGGGGAAAAAAAATTCTTGTAGAACGTACTAGAATAATTTTTGTTGTATTTCTGTTATTCTACAGATGTATTTCTTACATATTTGATATTATCACCATAATAAGAATACAGCCAGAAAACCTCATTTTAAGTATGCATTGTGATAGGACAAATTACTGATTTGTGCTGATCATTTCTACACAATCTCGCCATTCTGAGACAGACTCAAATAAACAATATCATGAAATTTTTATTGAATACTTTTTTTCTTTTGAACAAAACTAAGCTGAAGGGAAACACCTGTGACTTTATCTACATTATTATACGCGTGGAATCCCAGAGAATGACATTTAATATATAATGATATTTAATAGCTCTGCTAAAGCCATCTGTGCCTGGAAAGAGCAAATGTGTATCTTTATACGAGGCAGTACAAAAAATGGCTAGAAACTATCTTTTTTTTTGTAAGTAAGTATATGACCAGAAACAAGAAAGAAAGGTTTAAAGAAGAAAGCAGATGGGTTTCTTTGCTCTAGTTCAAATATTGTTTTGCTAAAGTTCCTATTATCTCCTTCCAAATAGTGCTACTTCTCCTTCAACAGTTTGGAAGTGCATCTGTATCTTTAAACATCTGTATAATAAAACAATTTTTCCACTAACTTTTATAAACATATTTTTGGATCTAAAACCCAGAGAGCTGCCTATACTGTATAGGATGTATTTTAGGCATCACAGAAACGCTCCCAACGTAAAGGCTTTTCTGAAACTAGGCAGTGTGTTTATGGCACCTTCTAAGATCCTTCACAGATTCAACCAAGATGGCAAGATAAATCTTTGTTATATACAGAACATATATATTTTTCCTTGATTATACAAACATATTCATTAAAATTGTCTAATTTAAAAATTGTCAATGTTAATTAATATTGGCTTAGAGGTGAGTAAAATATGCTGTAATTTTCATTTTTGGGTAAACTATTCATTTAAAAGCAATACATTTTGAAAGAACTGTTATTCACTTAATGCTTGTAGTGAATATAACTCATATGAGATGCACATCAGCAAACCCTCACAGCAGACACAGAGAAAGAAAGCAAAACAAACAGACTAGAGGTGTGGAGTTAGAGATCAGAGATAACAGGCGAGAGCAGATGAAGGGTCTATGTGAAGAGGAAGGCTGACTAATACAGATTACAGATCCAGTCGAGGATGTAAAGCACCACCAACAGGTGACTCTGAATGTCCAACCCTGCAATAAAGACCATTATTCCACAAACATATCACAAATGATAACTACACTGTAAAAAAAAAAACTGTAAAATGTACAGTAAAAAATGGCTGTGGTGGTTGCCAGAATAAAACCGTGAAAAATACGGTAACAGTATTTTTCGATTTTTGGTTTGGTACAGTTAAATAAGGTAATTTCTAATAATAAACCATAATAACGTGAATATCACAAACTATTAACATAGTGAAATCTATTTTATACCCTTCAAATACAATGATAACTACCAAATGCAGGTGGTGATGAGAAAGTGACATGATGAACCAAAACCCATCACAAGTAGCTTTTAAATAATAACATATATACAAGGTGCTCAGAGTCATTCACACAAACACTAAACACTAAACAATGATGGTAAGAATTATTAAACTGAAATGTGCAATAAACACTAGTTTAACATCATTACATGTAACATACAACCCTAATAAACATAACTAATACAAAAAAACTAAGAAGAAACATAGTTATTTCAAAGAAAAAGCATCAAATTCAAACAAAATTTAAAATGCAATGCAAGGAATTCTGGGAATGTCAGTTTACATTGTTTCCCTGTAAGTTTACCAGGAATTTAATGTTAAGCATTTACTTTTTACTGTTAAAATCACTGTCATTTTTTACAGTGTAGACAGTAATGAAAGAGACAAAAAGGTAACAATCAGGTATATGAGGTCTGCTGTGCTTATGACCAAGTCCATATGACCATATGTCAATATGGCCATTGGAGATCGTTCCTGTTGGGTCTTGGTGTTGTCTGTCTATCACTTCTGAGCTATCTTGCTGTGTCCTGTCCAGAAATAAAGGACATTATTTGTGAATTAGGGATTATTATTATATCAATTTTAAGTTGATATGAATCTTTAGGGTCTTAATGTCAAAGTCTATGACATACTTTGGATACAATTTTTACCCTGTCAAAAACAGCTCTGTTCACACTCACACGTTTTGTTGCATGTCTCTTTAAATGCTAATGAGCTCTGCTGACTCCACCTCTCTTTCCTGTGGGTGACTAGCCATTCTTGAGACTTTTTACTTTAGTCACATTTAGCTGTGGATCTTGCTAACTAGCCCTTTGTTAGGAAAGGCTATTCACAAAGATACATAAAAGAACCTTATACTCAGTTCAAAAACCACTGGCTTTTCAGTGGCTCAGGTGTTGGGAGTAAATGACAACTAGTGTGTTCATTTTTACATCCAACAACAGGTCTAAGGTAAAACACCAGTTTCAATCAGCAATCATGGGAGGGGCTTGTCAGCGTGATGTCACACAGACAGGCATCTGAGAATGACTCGATATGAGAAAGGCAACAACAAAAACAACAGATGGGTCTTTATTATTATTGGGTGGTTGTGTACACACACTGCCAAACAGGCATTTGAAGTCTGTGTGAAATCAAAATTAACTATATTTATTTTGTCAGCTCACATTGCTATTTTGTGGTGAACAATTCATCCGTGCAAGTCAATACACACAAAAATGTTTTTGTCTTCATAATCTTTAATCAAAATGTGAAAATGCTCCTCATCTCTGAAAATATTTGGATTTACTGCAATCAGTTTGCAGTAGTAAAAACAAGCCACCCCCTCTAGTTTACACGTTGCATCTGATGACATGAAAGGACGAATCCTTTCAAATTTAACATTACCTTACGCAACAAAAAAAGGTATTGAACCTAGTTGCCAAAGCAAAGCAAGTTTCAGGGTTTAAGATTTTTTTACTTTTTTAAACATGCATATTTGTGAAAACATTAAAATGATTTCTTTGAGAAGGGCAATCTCCTGAAACAATGAAGATTGCTATTATAACTCTAATTCATAAAAAGGATAAAGATGTAACAGAATGCAGGTCATATTGCCCAATTTCATTACTTCCAGTTAAAATTATATCTAAACTTCTTACTAGCAGGCTAGAAAAAATTCTCCCCCGCTTAATTCACCCAGATCAGAAGGGTTTTGTTAAAGCTAGATATGGTTCAGATAATATTCGTAGGCTCATGAACATTATCAATCATCGAAATCTAATAACTTACAAACATTAGTATCCCTTGACGCCGAAAAGGCATTTGATAGAATAGAATGAAAATCTTTTATTTGCGGCACTAAAAAAAATCAATCTGAG
The DNA here is from genome assembly GCA_034779775.1 of Enteromius afrohamiltoni. Taxonomy (NCBI): domain Eukaryota; kingdom Metazoa; phylum Chordata; class Actinopteri; order Cypriniformes; family Cyprinidae; genus Enteromius; species Enteromius afrohamiltoni. The sequence goes on from JAUYWG010000051.1 coordinate 3,728,085, forward strand.
TGATAAATCCCTTAGCAAAAATGTGTACTAATAACTTCATGTATCAGGAAATAGTATTAAGAAGAGGCTGTCGACAGCCTCTTTACTATTTAAACAGCACAATATTACAAATAAAAATAATTACGTCTTGGAACGTAACACCCCCATCACCAAATTTACAACTTATGGCTTGTAAATACTTTTCAGTGTAATGTAATGTACAGTAACTTCTCAATCATCATCAGACTCACAGGCCCTAGAGAGTGCATCCGCCACCACATTCTCTGAACCCTTCTTGTGTTGAATGTCTATGTTATATTCTTGTAGGAAGAGGGACCAGCGCATCAAATGCTGATTGAGGTTGCACATACGAGAGAGAAAAATCAGAGGGTTATGGTCAGTATAGACAACAAGAGGCATACAACTACCACCCACATAAACTTCAAAATGTTTGAGAGCCATCACCAAGGCAAGGGCCTCTTTTTTAATGGAACTGTAGGTTCGCTGATTCTTGGAGAACTTCTTGGAGAAGTAGCAGACAGGATGGTCCATTCCAGCACCATCCTCCTGTAACAGGACAGCACCCGCTCCTACAGCACTTGCATCTACTTGTAGCTTAAATGGAGAAGAGCAGCAAGAAAAGCACTCTCACACTGAGGGCTCCAGACAATTTATTTTACAGTGCTAAGGAGGTCAGTTAGGGGAGACACTACTGTTGCAAAGTTTTTGCAAAAACCCTGATAGTACCATGCCATTCCCAAAAATCGGCGCAACTGACGTTTGGTAAGGGGAGTAGGGAATTCAACAAAAGCAGCCACCTTGGCTGTCACAGGCCTTACGCAGCCTTGGCCCACCTTTTTCCCAAGGTAAGTTACTACAGCTTTAGCAAATTCACACTTCGCTAGATTAAGAGTTAAATTAGCATTGCTCAGTCTGTCAAATACTCTCTCCAAGTTATTGAGGTGGCCTTCCCAATCATGTGAGTAGACCACAATGTCATCCAAATAAGCCTCACAGTCACTCAACCCGGACAAAACTTTCTGCATAAGCCTTTGGAAGGTTGCTGGGGCATTCCGAGGGACCTGCCAATAACCCTTTAATAGGTCTAATTTTGTCACGAACTTTGAAGCACCAACCTTATCCACGCAATCTTCCATTCTTGGTAAGGGAAAGGAATCAGGCTTGGTGACGTCGTTTACCTTTCTATAATCAGTACAAAAACGAAAAGTGGAATCAGGCTTCGAGACTAGCAGGCATGGAGAACTCCAAGGACTTTGGCTGTGTACTGCAAGGTGATTTTGGAGCAAATAATCCACCTCAGCCTTCATGATCTCCCGCTTTACAGGATTCAGCCTGTATGGGTGCTGTTTGATAGGGACAGAGTTACCAACATCAATATCATGAGACAACATTGTTGTTCTTCCTGGAACATCAGAGAACAATGCCGGACAACTTTGTATCAGCTTCACAACACCTTCCAGCTGATCCTTAGGCAAGTAGGACAAATACGAGTCTAAATTACCTAAAATAACAGAATTGTTCAAACGCACACCAGGAGACTGAGGTTCTTCCAGTATCACATCTCCACTAACAGGAACACAGTCTATTGTGACACAGGGTTTACATGGAGGCACAGAGACTTCAGAGGTAGGCACTTCTCGTACAACATAGGGTTTCAACATGTTAATATGACATACCCTCTTCTTACGCCTGCGCTCGGGGGTAGCAACAACATAATCGGTTTCATTAAGTTTCTGTTCAATAACATACGGGCCTGAAAATTTAGCTTGAAGCGGTGAGCCCGGAACAGGGAGAAGGACAAGAACAGACTCACCCGGCTGAAACCAGCACTGTACTGTTTTTCTGTCAAAGCGCATTTTCATTTTAGACTGTGTCAGAGAGAGATGAGACTTAGCCAGACTGCAAGCTTTATGTAGATGTTCACGGAAAGAACTTACATAGTCTAGAACAGAAATGGGTGCACTCGCTTTACCCTTTAACTGCTCCTTTAACAACTTCAAAGGGCCACGAACTGTGTGAGCAAACACAAGTTCAGCAGGACTAAACCCAAGTGACTCTTGTATAGATTCTCTGATGGCAAACATAAATAATGGCAAACCATCAACCCAATCTCTTCCAGTCTCACTACAGAAGGTGCGAAGCAATGTTTTTAAAGTCTGATGAAAGCATTCCAGTACACCCTGCGACTCTGGATGGTAGGCACTAGACAGCTTATGTGATACTCCCAACTCTTTTAACATTTGCGCAAACACCTTAGAGGTGAAGTTTGACCCCTGGTCTGTTTGAA
>JAUYWG010000051.1:3770827-3781181 GCA_034779775.1 Enteromius afrohamiltoni
GCTAGGTGCGGGGAAATGTTAGTTAATTCTTGGGGCCAGGGGGAGGTGAACCATTGGTTACGGTAAAAGCCTCCGAAACCTATGGACAGGGCTGCATGAGTGTAAAGTTGGATGTCTGTGGGGTTGGCTAGGCAATCTTTCTAGAAAAAAGAATGGCCGTTCCACTGGGAAATAATGGTCCATTTTCCTGCTGGAGACTTGGCAGAAGTGTAGGATGAGGCAGGGGAGGCTGGTTGGCTGGCGTTGGTGAGCAAGATCGGGCTCTTGGAGCTGGAGATTTAGCCTGCCGAGTAGGCCTCCGGCCTCGGCTAGGCCCTGCGGCCTCAAGTTGAGCTGCCGGCGGGGCAGGCTGTTGTGCTTTTGCTGGCTGAGGAGCGGGCTCCTTGTGAGCGTAGTCAGATAAATCGGTATGAAGATGAAGAAGCAAAGAAATTGGGGTATTTAAAAGTGAAGGAAAGGGGTATGATTGGGTGTACTTGATTGGGAAATCGGCTGCCAGCCGCGGGTGATTACTACGTTCATGTTCCTCCCGAAACCATGTTTTTGTCAAAACATATACTAATAAAACATCTAAGGTTGGTTGCTCAATTTTTACAACAGTCAGTAATAATTGTAGTTAGTGCTGGAAATAGATAAATCCATGTTATCTCCAGAAAAATCAGCATTCACTATGAAGAATGTTTCTTTGGCTCATGTCCTGAGTCTCTTTAGTTTTGCAAAGACTCTGGATATCGTTCTGAAGATGTGTGAAGATGCTTATCTGATGGGCCATGCTGCAATATTAGTGAGGAGGAGATTGTGGCCTCAGTTCTGACAGAGAACGTTCTGTGGCATGTACTAGATGCTCTGCTTCAACTGTCATGAAGGACGAAGCAGACAACTGTGATCTTCCCAGTAAGATATTGAACCAGAAGCTACAGTATATGGCAGAATCTTCTCCAACATCTCCCAAAAAGGACTTGCATTTGTTTTCAGAATGAATTTTTGCAGCTGCTTGCTGTGTGATTATCAGATATGAAGTGTTTGAAGTTGAAGTGTTGTTGAAATTATGTCCTAAATGACTTTTATTGCCTTAACATTCATAATTTCAGAAGCTGACAAAGCTACCATACTTGATATGAAAATATCAGACACGATTTCGTCCAGCGGTTCAGACATAAAGGGTTTCTTTGAGACAACATTCCATTGAACCAATAAATGTCACGCTCCCATCTGCTGCTTTGTAATATGTTGTTCACACTTTTCTGTGCCCAGAAACTCTGCATCCTTCCCTCCTTTCAGATACTGAGAATGTGTTTATTGTTGTTGTAAAATCTTTTATCCTGTGAAAACTATATGCTAAATGACTTTAATTGCCTCAAAAACATGAATTATTCCAGTAGGCGACAACAAGTGACTAGTTTTATAAAGCTAGTCGTTGAAAGGTTGATTTAACTGGTTACAATTAAATGACATTAAAGCAGACATTTAAGTAAACCACTATTCTAAACCTTTCCTAAATATTTAGGAGTTTTGACATTTGAACATTTATTTTGATATAAAAGTCTACTTTATACATTCTACTAATGTTACTAAAAGTAACTTTGTACATCCATGTCAACTAATTCTCATTAAACATGTCTACTAACACTCAGAGTAGACTGTTAGGGTAGATTTGGGGTTAGTAGAATAAGTTGACATATACCTGCAAAGTTTCTGATAGTCAGTATGTTGTGGACCCATCAAAATAAAAAGTTAGAAGATATACAGCAGACTAATACTCTAATAACTGCTAGTTGGCATGTAGTTACAGAGCTATTCACTGTTAGTTGAGTCTCTAAAGTGGACTATTGAAATAAATTGCTACCAAAAATTCTTCAATGTTTTACATGCTGTTATGGGATAGTTCACCAAAAAATGACAATTAGTTACTCACATTCTAGACATCACTGCTAGTAGACATGCAGTTTCAAAGTTACTTACACTGTAAAAAATAAGTGTGATTTTAACAGTAGACTGTTAAATTGTTAATGGTAAGTTCCTGTAACATTTACATGGAAAAACTGTAAACTGACATTCCCAGAATTCCCTGCATTGCATTGAATAACTACGTTTCCTCTTAGTTTTTTCTTATCAGTTTATTGTTTATTAGGGTTGTATGTTACATGTAATGTTGTTAAATTAATGTTTATTGCATATTTGAGTTTAATGAGTGTCATCATGATGGTGTTTAGTGTTTGTGTGAATGACTCTGAGCTCCTTCTATATATGTTTATATTTAAAAGCTGCTTGTGATGGGCTTTGGTTCATCGTGTGACTTTCTCATCATCACCTACATTTGGTGCTTATCAGTGTGTTTCAAAGCTACAAAACAGATTTCAGTACTTTAATTGGTTGGTGTATTAACATTATCTCAGTTAATGATATTACAGTATTTAACTGTAAATTTACTATTGTTACTTATATTCTCCTGGCCAGAAATCAGGAGCTGGAATCGGAATCGGCTCTCCTGGCCGAGAAACAGGAAATGGAATCGGGATCGGCTCTCCTGGCCTTAAATCAGGAACTGGACTCAGGATCGGCCCCTCTGGCCAAGATTCAGGAAGTCTGGAGCCACTCCCTTCCCACCCACCCATTCCACAACCATGGCTATACTGCACCCACACATAAACAAACCCAAACAAACAATGAACGTAACAGTGCTGCAGTATGTTTGAATAAAATAACACTTTAGTCTTTCAATTTCTAAATGTAGTGTAATGTAGCAATTCCAAACAAGCATGTGCCAAAAACCACATTAATGAAGCGATTCAGCAAATTATTGAATATTGAATATGAAAATGTACTATAATTCAATAATGAAAACATGGATGTTTCAGACTACACACGTCTTGAGTATAAATCTCACACATAAGCTTCCCACGCATTCAGTTTCAGCAGTTTATGTTAACAGATGCAATACGTATAATAGAGTGAAGTAATATACAGCAGCTACGAACATTCTCGGCTTCTCTAATATATCCTCTATATGCAGTCCTGAACAGAAATAACTAGAGCTCCTTATATGTAATAGGTGATTGATGAAGACTGTGGTGTTGAGCTTAAGCACTGACCTTTAGGAGCTAGTAGACTAATTGTGCATGCATCTCATAGATGTGGCCTTCATGTGCTGAGATGCATTGTGGGATCAGCGAGAGGAAAGCTTTTATGACACAACGTTCTGTCTTTTTCTGCACGACACCTTTCCCAAAGCTTCATCCTGTGGAGATTACTGGATGTACCTTGCGTGGTGTCATCTCGTCCCAGCCTTGAACACGTCCTGACAACCACGTCATGAGCGAAGATCCCGGCTCATAATGGGAAAACATTCAGCTGTCACATGCTCATGGTCACTTTGAGCTGCAGGACACCCTCGCTGCCAACAGGGCTGATGTATCCCAAAAGCCTTGACTGCATTTGTGTGAGCTTTGTGTCAGTTGTATATGGCCAAGGTAAACTCCTTGTTATTCTTGCAGAGAGTAAAAAGAGATGTAGTTATACATCGTACATGTACAGTACTTACTACAATCATAACAACAACAGTGTATATTATGCATGATAACAAAGCAACTATCCATAACCCATGTCTTAACTCTGTAGTAAGTACAGTACATAGTTTATTAATGTTCATTTTTTGCCCAGGTCTTATTTATGTAATTACACTGTAAAATACACCCTAAAATAAAGTGCAACCACCAAAATATATGAAAACCTTTAAACTTTCAGTTGTAAAATTAATAAATCAATAGCATTTTTAATTTATTTGTTAATTGTGGTTATTTATTTATTATATTAGTTTATGAGGACTGAAATAATCCGCCTACTTCAACTTGCAAAATGTAAATTTAAGAATCTAAAATTATTTAAAATTAAATTATATAAAAATCACTTAAATGGAGCTAAATCTCATGTAACTTAAAACAATGAGGTTGAAATTGTTACAAATTATTTGATGAGTAAAATTAATGGAAAAACATATAGGCTGCCATGGCTTAATGGTCTTTTTTCTTTCTTTTTTTTTTTACAGTGATTTGAGAGTATATTTGTAATTTAAAATGTAAAATACATTTGTCCTTCAGCACTGTTGAATATTACTTGGTTAATTAGAAATTGATCTCAAACATTTGTTCCCCTTCTTATTTACCTAAAATCTGGAATAATATACCCTCAACTATTTGTCAGCTATAGCCACATAAAAGCAAGTGTTGGCTAAGCAGTCTCTCCAGTTTTGTATCTTTCATCTAACATCAGTGTTTGTCCTAATCTAATTTAATTTCAATATACTTTATGCCACTGAAGTTATTATATACTGAAAGAAAAGGCACTGTTAACCAAATGCTGTAGACCACAAGCTCAGATCACGTTTGACACATTTCATCTCTTGTGAGGTCAAAGATATCAACCGTAACAGAACAAAGGAATACGTTGCATTTCTTGCTGCCAAATGATTATTGACAGCTCATTATTCTGTATGTTTTGCTGTAGGGAATGTAGGATTTAAATCTGTTCTTCATCCACATGACCAACCTCCAGCCAACCTCTAGCCAAAAGTGTAAGTGCATAAGTGAAAACATGCAGCTGTGGATGCGGTGCGATGTATTATCTCTCGTCTTTGAAGCCCAGCTGCACTGCAGGCGCTGAGAGAGAGAAAGAGAGAGAGGGAGAGAGAGATGTCAAAGGCCAGTGTGTGGATGCAGAGATGGAGGCCAATAAGCAGAACCCATCAAACTGCCCTCAAAGACAGCCAGTACCAAAGGCTTATAAGTGAAGTGAAGTGGTGTGGCTGAGAGCAGCATTAACGGTCCATGCTCTTTTCATATATGTGCTGCTTGCTTGTCTTTCTTATAGTCCTAATGCCGCAGACTCTCAGCGATGTCCAAGAGATCAAACAGATTGGCAGCTCTTATGCCAGAGATGGGCTGGGCACTGGATACTGTAGCTAAATATATTTTATCTCCATGTTTCTATTTTTGCTGTGAGATGGTTCAAAAGAGATTTGGACAACTCTGGTCTTTAGTTTTTAAATATAAGTCTGATTGCATTTGTCTGAAAGAAGAAAGAGATGGATTTTCCTTTTTACTCCTTTAATCTCTTTACTCCTACCCAATAGCTAAACTTAACAATTCTCACTAGTTTCTTATTAGCATGCATATTACTATTAGTATTTACTGTATAAAGTACATATTATTGCTTTTTTGTGACCATATTCTAGACCCCTTAATCATAACCTAATCTTAACAACTACCGTAGTAACTATTAATAAGCTATAAATATGGAGTTTATTGAGGTAAAACTTGTAGTTAATAATAAATGTGTTCTCTACTAAAGTGTTACCAAAATAATAATTACATTAATTTGAACAAATTTACCATCAATTCAAACATTGCATCCATCGATTTTTTTTTCTTGCTTCGATGACATGCAAACAACTTTAAAGAAATACCACTAGTACATACAGCTTTGTGGCAAAGTTCATAAGTGATAAATATCTAAATGTAATCTTACTGACAGGCACTGGAAACTAGACCACTGGACCTACAGGGAATGTTAAGGACTAAATAAAAAGTTTGACAACTTCTTTTTCCAGTTTTACATCAGTACCAGACCTTGTGCATCAATGCATGGTTCTTTTAGCTTTCAGCACCAGCATGGTTTCATTAATTTACAGTTTAAACTTACCCTGCTGAAAAAAACAGCATTGTTAGGTTAGGTATGTTTTAAAGCGGGGATACTGATTTAAGATTTACTGGGTTAAGAAGGTCCTTTGCTGGTTTAAGATGGTCCTTTGCTGGTTTAATCCCAGCTAGAGTTTTAACAAACATCCCCATCAATTATAAATTTGTTAATTGTAAATGTGTATGTATCTTTTTTAGGTCATGGATGTCGAACCTTTGGAGGGCTGTAGCCCACAGAGTTTAGTTCCAACCCTGCCACAACATAGATACTATGCAGTGTTCAAATAAGCCTTAATGACTCGGTTAGCTAGATCAGGTGTGTTTAATTAGTTTTGCAACCTAATTGTGCAGGGCTGTGGCCCTCCAGGAACTGAGTTTGACACTCATGCTTTAGGTGTTGTAATGTATCGTGTACTCTCAGAACAAACTGAAAAGCTTTCGGGGCAGCAGATGAAATGTTCATGTATGCTTGGTCTATGAACAGAGATAATCCATTAAAACAATTTCATGGCCTGTAAAAGAAACAAAAGGTTGTCCATCTATTCTCTATTGTACTGGAGTGTGATGAGATCACAGAGTTCATCATCTGGTTTCTGTCTTACTTCAGAGAAAAAAAGCAACTTTCAGACTAATAAAAAAAGCAATGAAGTCGAACAAAGGTTAAACTGGGACACTGACAGCAGCAGAAAGTCAACCGAAAGAGTGTTTTCGTTAGAGGTGTACAGTAAAAAAGAGGTTGGTATTTTAGGCAATAGGAAAGAGAAGGCGTGATTATAGGAAGCGTTTCGAGCGCTAATTTCAGGCAGCTGTTTGAGCGCTGGCTTTCTTTGTCAATCTTGGTCGCGATCCTTCCCACTAATTTAAAGCATGTTTTAGACTCAATGTTCTGAAGCCTCTTTAAAGAGGTCTGCCGGTTTGTTTTCTTTCCATGCCGATGGATGGAAGTATATTTAGTATATTTTTGTTTATGTTCCTGACACAAATAGACATCAACATCCATCACTGTACAAATTCTAATTAGTTTGCTTTGTAAGCGTCTGACCAGCTGATATGGTTAGCTTTGCCAGCTGTTTTAGAGTCAGAAGGCTAAAGTGTACTTGATTCAATAATTAATGGGATCTGATTTGTTTTAGTCATAAAATGCATACACCCTTAAAGGTTCATCTAAAATTGAAACTCTCTAGTCTCAGTCAAGCTCTTCTAAATCTGCATGAGCTTCCTTCTTCTGTTAAACTGAAATAAAGATATTATGAAGAAAGTTAAAGCTAGCAGTGTTGATTTAATTCAGTAGACAAAAGTAGCTTTGATCATCAAACTAAGCGTTTAGATATCATCGTACAGAGATTATATTTTACTTACTATTTACTACGATGTTTCGGACTATTCTTTTATATGTCAGGCTTTGATTGTAGCACGACACTGACAGCTCTTTCAAGCCCTAAATGTAGCAAAAATGTTGCTTTTTAATGTTTCAAGGTTAATAAAACCAAGGCAGTTCTTATTACTGCTGTTATGGCTTCCATTGTAATATTATACAAATGTGCTCATTTGAATCTCAATCCTTCATTTCTGTGTCGTTGTGCTCAGCACACAGCTCCAGACAGCTCTACATGTGCTCCGTTGCTTCTATTAAACTAAACTATTAAGAACTGTTTTCATTATCAACTATTTTTCTATGCTAATGAATTAAATAACCATGCAGTATTGACCACAGAACAGCATTCTCATCAGACCTTTTACTATACCATTTCTTTTTACTTCACCTGGGACCAACTGACCAATCTGCATTAAATAATCTATCCACTTCACCTATATCCTACTGCTCTCTAAAGTAAATCAAGAAATACTTCCAAATAAAGATCTTAAATTGTTTTTATTGATTCTAGTGTTCCAAAACCTTCCCAAAACAAATGAAAAATAAATAAATAAACACATTTATAGAAATAGGGTATGTTGTCACATGACATTATATCTATTATATAGACAAGGTTTAACCTAAGCCAGGATTAAGCTATAGTTCATTTAGGACATTTAAGTCATTTTTATAAACATGCCTAAGAAAAAAAAGCACTACTGGTGTGCATCTCAAAGGCAGGGTATACAATTTCTGGAAGCCATTGATTATTTAAAATCACCAAAACAAACACAACCCCATGCTCAAAAGGGTCTTGCCTCTTTGATCGCTCCGCCCCCCACATACATAGCTTAAGCAACCCAGTCAACGAGTTCTGTGAAACAAAGCAGTACCAATGTTACACTGTCTACACGGGACACGAGCTGCACGAAAAAATACTAAAGAAGTCATTATAATCAGTGATGCTAACTTACATGGGACGCAGCGGCGAGACAAATCTCTGACAGAAAACTGCTGCCGTGTTCTAGTTATGAAGTGCTTACATCAATTTTAAATGATTTTCAACGGTTGCTTTATCATGTCCAGAGTAACTCACCTATCAAGAAGAACCAAAACAACCTCTTGCCGTCCGATCACATGCCTTCCACTCCTTGAGTTCTCTCCAGCGCTACTTCTTGCCTTATCGTTCCACAGACATTTTACTCTTTTCTTTTTATCTTTCTGTCATTCTGCTCGGCTGTTCACTGAACACAGTCTCCTTTACTGCTGATTGGCTACAAGTTTGTTTTGCTAAACGGCCCAAATCTTTTTCTAAAGCATTTTTGAAAAATCACTTACCCTGCCTTTAAGACAAAACAGAGGCATAGATATGTTTTCATATCAGTCAGTGCAAGTTTCTTTTATTTGAAAGAGCTCAGATTTACATTTTAGTCTAGGACTAGGCTAAAGCCTTTTCTGTGAAACTGGAGGTAAAGGTTTTTCCAAAAAAATTACACAAGCACATATCTAATGACACAGTGTCTGAGAGATTATTAATATACATTTTAAAAATTTAATTTTATACTTTATAATCTTTTTTTGTATAATCAATTTTATCCTGCTAACAATGGTGTGGTAAATACCGTACCATACAGTACCATATACATTATTTCAATCTGTTGAGTAAGTAAACAATTCCTTTAGAGTCATCTACATGATTTCAATGATAAGCCAATTGAAAAAACAAAAACAAAAATCTGTTGGCTAAAACAGGTTTTATAATCAAGTCAAACTTCAGGGCATCTGCAATTTTTAGCATTTTTACCTTTTAAATGTATTTTTGTGTGTTATTCTTGTTTATTGTTTAGATTTCACTGAAAAGTCTTTTTCTACAGGCAATAACAGAGGGGGAAAAAATATTTTAGTGTTTAATCATTTATAATATTTATAGTATACCTTGACAAAAATAAATCAATGAGAAATATTAACTGGAGTAAAACATGTGACAACTACCTCTTTTTCTTTAATGTACACAGTTATATTTATACACTCTCTGAAATAAAGGTACAAAAGCTGTAACTGGGGCAGTACCTTCTCAAAAGGTACACTTCTGTACTAAAAACAGAGGTAAAGGTACATGTTTTAAAACTTAAGTTTACATTAGTACCTTAAAGGTACAAAAGGTACTGGCCCAGTGACAGCTGTTGGACCTTTATTTCTGAGAGTGCACCAAACAAAGACAGAATCTCTCTCCAAGTTTTCAAGAGCTGTAGTCTGGCACTTCCCTCATTTATTATAATGCCTGCTGGGCCATGTGGTCCTGTGTGTTCACAGCAGGGGCTTTTTTAATACAGTCTCTTCAGGAAAGCCTTTTAAGCCAGTATAAAGTGATTCCATCAAGGGCCTTGAATTACTGTGCCGTTCTGGTTCTAATAGCAGAAAGAAGCAGCACGAGTTCCTCTATGTCAACCAGCGGCATCTCAGAGATTTGGAGGGTCACGTGGCAGGGGCTTTAGTCTGGTCTGAGCTGCCTGTGACCGATTCCTTGCTTTGAGCTTCATTTAGATGCTTGGGAAGCCTTCTGCAAACCGAAAACCAGGAGCTGAAACGATGTTGACATCTGGAGTTACAGTTCATGTTGCATGAGATGACTGCGTCCAAGTCACAGGCAAAAGCTCTTCATGTTTCCTTATATCTGCAGACAACCAGAGAATCCGTGAGATCCAAGAATTATGTTATCCTTCAGCCAGCGCAGAATCCTTTAGAGGAAATAGGCATTTTGATAAGACAGTGGTATAACTCAGACACACATGTGGTTTGAGGAGATTTAGTTCTCTGCTTTGGCCCTAATCAGGGAACATGGAAAAATAAGATCATGAAAGTGTTCCGTAACCTGAAACTGTGGCCATATTATAATGACAACGGATTATAATGTCAAACGATGATCTGTTAGGGACAGTGGTCTCTGAAAGGAGCTCTGATGTGATTTTGAGCTCTTTATATACTACAAACAGGCTTAGAGACCCCCTGGGTAAAAGACTGCTGACCCTGCTGATTTTAGTTTCCTCTAATACTCCAAATTCAACAAATCTCTTTGCTGAACAACTGTTTGAAGATGCACTGCAAGAGTGTGTTGAGGTCACCACAAAAGGCGAGGGAAACAAAAAGAAAATCACATAACTTTCCACCATGGTGTCATGAGCCGCGCCTCTGTGGCTCTCTCCGCGGGACAGCGGCGGGAACCCTCACCCGAATTTTAGTTCCTACCCGGACCCTTTTGCCCCACGTACCTGAGGACTTCCGTTACCGATCCCCCGCCATTTTGGGG
>JAUYWG010000051.1:3782041-3799576 GCA_034779775.1 Enteromius afrohamiltoni
CTGTTTCTCCGACTTCCGCCTGTTGACTACGAATAAAGCCTGCTTATGGATCCATCTGATTCGAGTGATATGTCACACATGGCCTCAATCTTGTTCCTTTTCAAATGTTTTACACTCTCAGAAAAAAGGTACCTAAGCTATCACTGATGATACCTTTTCAAAAGGGCACTTTTAAAACTTTAGGTGCTAACATGTACCAGTATGCACCTTTTGGTTACAAAGATGTGCCTTCTGAAAAGCTTTTGTTCCTTTTTTCCTGGAATTGTGTGAACATGTTTTATTGTTTTAGACCTGTCTTATAAAAAAATCATTATAAATATATAAAGGATATGTTTAACACCATGCTAATCTAACATCTACAGTGAACATTCAATATATATGTTGTAACAATAACAATAATTATTAATTTTCCAATATTATAACTGATCCACAGTTGCATGAGTTTTCCTATATAATGTAGTTCTTTAGTCAGTGTCAGGGAAGACCTAGTATGTGAAGAAAACAACAATTAAAACTTTAGTCATTCTGGAATGTAATTATGGACAATGTGTGAAAAGATTCAGGATGGAAGAATGAAAGCTATCAAGATAAAGAGGAACACTCCAAAAATGTTAGAAATGTCATTTGCATCTCATATCCAGAACACCCTTAAAAAACCATAAATCATTCAGATTAGCCTAGCAACTATCTAAAGTTCTATCTGATTTTATGACATCATTAGTGTGACATCACTGTCACATCATTAGATTTAAAGTATAGTTTTTGTGAGGTTTAGGTTTACAATCAGGGGATGGTGCCTGTGCATCAGTGCCATTCATCGATCGTTCCTTCTGATTACTCGTGAGTAAGATTAAGTTTAGGTGTAGATACGGTCAAGACTATATTTTGGGATTACAATGTTGTTCCAGAGTCAACAAAATACAGTACGTTGAAATAGGAACACAACTAACTAAGCAAAATCAAAACACTGCAGGAAAATTAGCTGAAAGTGTGCTCACCCTCAGGCAAACAAAGATTTAGATGAGTTTGTTTCTTTATCACATTTGAAGAAATGTCTCTGCATCAGTGTCTCAGCAATGCATTCTCTGCAGTGAATTGGTGCATACTTTTATCAAACATACTCAAACATACTTTTAATATAGGAGGAACTCAGAGCAAAAGGTTACACACAGTATACACGGACAAATACTGGAACACAGGGATCAACTTAAGAAGGGCAGACAATCAACGTAAAGGAGCGAGACACACCTGAAAGGAATACGTAATTAGACAAAACTAGGTCACAGGGGAAAAACACAGAGCACATGGGAAAGGACAACAGGAACATTCAAACGTCATTAAGATGAAACTTTTACTTCCTTAATATGTAATGACACTTTCTCTGGGGCAAAAGTCTTTTACATCAAAATCCATTCACATAATTGCTTGAGATTTCTCTCCTTATTCAGGTCCCACTTTTTTATTAAGTATCCTAAACTGATATGTACTTACTGTTGTACATACAGGACATATACCTACAGTGAAGTGAGACCCTGATTCAAACAAGACAACTTTTTCACTGGAGAAAGCAATATTATAGATTAAGGGCAGAACTGAAAAACGCTCGAGACGTTTCGAGGTGTTAACTGATGGACTGGAGTGGTGTGGATTACTTGTGGATTATTGGTTTGGCTTTAGCAGCTCTCATTTTGACAGCCAATATCATGATTTTAGAATTTTGGGGTGAACTATATGCTTTTCAAGAGCAAATTCACAACCAGACCAATCTTCAGAATTCACTGCACGAAAAGTTCAGGAGTAGGTACTTTTTATCTTACATCTTGATAGTTCCCCCACAAGTCCATCTTATCAATTACACTTAATTTCCATTCCCTTTTATTCTATTATCAAATACTGGTTAATGGTTACTCCATCCTGGACAAAGTGGAAGAATCTGCCTTTTTCCTCACTGTCTTTATCAATGAAGTGGCAAAAAACAAAACAGAAACCATGTGGGCCGTTAGGATGTGATGTGTTTGAGGGGCGAGGGTTACAGATGGTTCTTGCTGGGAGTTTAATTTTGCCAGTTATGTTGAATTACCAAGGGATGAGTATGATCTCTTTATTACAAGATATCATGACATACAGACTGAGCAGGGGCTTGTTAATGGCTTCCCAGATGAGCTTCCAGACAGATTTATACTCATTTTGTTTTTGTTGTTGGTGATGGAGGAACTCAAGGGAGTTGTAATGGGTTTTTAAGCTTTTAACATGCGACACAGCTGGTGCGTGCCTTTACAAAGATTAGCAACGATATTAGAAACATAAGACACAAATACAGAGTGAAATAAACAATAACCAAACCATGATTCCTGGTGCTCGAACATCAGTGATGACCACAAGCTCATCAGACTCATCTGTTGTGTATAAAGTGTGATGTTATTGTGGGTTGATGTAAGGCTGAATCTATGTGCGTGTTGTTCTATGATGACACATCAGTTTTACAGTTTTTTAAATAAATGAATCAAAAGGAAGAGATGAATGGAAGCAGTGACAGATTGCTTACTTGTATTGCAGATTTATACGCAACACTGTTTTTCTTGGGAAAATGCTGATTGTATTCTTATTCGAATGAAAAGATCAAGACCCGTTAAAAATTTATGCTCATGAGAACAAACGCTTTTTCAAGTATACCAATTGTTTCTGCCATTGCTGCAAAAATCTGTTGTCAACTGACCTCGGTTCATAACTCACTGTCAGCATTGCCACAAGAGTATATTTCGTTTTGTGTCAGATATATATTTGTTATATATTTGAGATATGTGTTACATCTCAGGTCCAGAAGAAATATAAATAAAGGTCTTTACACTAAATATTTGTGATCTTTCGTTCTTTGTTTTTTTTTTTTGTTTGTTTTTTAAGTTCAATGGCAATGCACACACAACATACTGTAGGAAGTGAGTGAACTTCAGGGTTGTGCCAAGGCCAAAATAAATCAAAAGAATCTTAATTCCCTAAAAACAAAGTTCAAACAAAACTACAGAGATTACTAAAAAAAACTGGCACTTAACTCCCACAGCTTGAAAAGAGGTTGATAGAGGTGGAAAAAATATTTCTGTAAACTTGAAAGCATCGAAACACTAGTTGGAAAAACATTCTATGCTCCTTATTAAAAATAAACAACCATCAACAACATTTTTTGTTTGCGTTTTAGAAAGAGCATGAGCTATGATGTTTTCGGTTCCCTATCTTGTGGCAAAATATGTAACTATTTTACAGCACGTTCTGCCGCAGTTTCGAAGAAAAATGGCCACTGAGTGGCGCTAAAACACAGGTTGTCACATTTTTATTACGTTGATTTTTATTACGTTAAAGAAAAGAAAGACAGGAATGGTGCCTTGCTCTAGGGCAGGGGTAGGCAATTTCGGTCCAACCCAGAGTTTAGCTCCAACCCTAATCAAATACGCCTGAAGAAGCTAATCGATGTCTTCAAGATCACTAGAAAGTTACAGGCAGGTGTGTTTGATTAGGGTTGGAGCTAAACTCCGCAGGACACCGGCCCTCCAGGACCGAAATTGCCTACCCCTGCTCTAGGGCCTCACCTTAGTCACGGTACTGAACTCCACAATCCCTGACAGACCTGGGACTCAAACCTCCCCACCCCCTGGCCCATCTAACAAATGCAAACGTGTCATTTCAACTTTAAGTTATCAAACAAGATATGAATTATGCTTTATTAATAAAAACTCTGTAAATTTGTGTGAAAAGGAATAAAGTGTGTCTGAGTCTTACTGCCTCTAGCGCTAATTTCTTTGGGAAACTGCAGTGATATTTTCTTATTGGTACATATTTAGTGTCTTGCTAAAAAGTGCACCCAGGTACATTTATGGCATGAGACAAGGTAGATTACAACATCATCAAGATACGCTTCGCAGTTTGCCACACCAGATAATACCTTCTGCATTAACCTCTGACAAATCTCAGCCACAATATATTTGGGGGGGAAAGGACAAATGGCCACTGAACTGCCTTACGAGATTCATTACAAAAGACACACGTGATTTAGTTATCTTGGAAAGCAGCATAATGTTTCTTCGTCCCCCTTTTGGAAGAGGTTTTGCATCAGGATGTGCTAGAGATGCTTCAAATTGGAAATTTGGAACAGACCGCAAACAACATGAACAAAAATGCTTCTAGATATCACTCCATAGATAAATACTAACTCCAGATATATTTCTGACAGACCTCCTTCAGACAAACATTGAGCAGCACTGTTCTCTGACATCTCAACCGCTGATCTGGAGATGTGCAGAAGAGTCCAGGAGCCTCCGGCCTTCCCTGAGCGAACAGTGCCATCGTCCTCCTGGAAGCATGACATTCCTGGAATATTTACCCTAAATATCTTCCTCTCAAACTGAGCCTTGGACTGAAAATGTGCACAAGAAGTGTTCGGACACATCACTGGCCGGAGCGGCTCTCTTTGGTGCATCAGAGGCCACGAAGGCCGTAATTAGCAGCATGTTTGAGCCACACATCTGCTGACTGATGCATCACATGAAACCTCTATGATGGGAAAGAGCAGCTGGTCGAACACTACAGTCCTGGAGAAAAATAAAAATAAAATGCACCCACAAGCAATTAAATATACGACTCTCTGGCTCGGTGCATTAGCAGTAGCCTTTAAATTGTACATTACCACTACTTAAATGTGAAATGTTAAAATCTGTCACAACCAGAACGTTTTTTTAGTGCTTTTAGGCTGTGAGAAATCAAAACGATCCAAATCAAAATGAGTAATTTGCCCGACTACAGAGCAGTAGAAGCCTTGCTGCTTTTTAATTTAGAAATATAAACATACAGTCTGTAAGCAGTGACATTTATCAAAGATGTTTTCCTTTTGAAAGTGTTAGTTTGAGAATGACTGCTGTGGTGCAGACTACATTCTTGTGTTTGTGTCAAACATTTCTGTTGCTAATAATTTTCCTATTATTATTATTATTATTCAGATGAACAAACGTCTGACAGGTTTAGAACGGGAGTAATTCATTTATATTTTTTGGGTGAACAATCCAAAACTAACACCACCGATTCGTGGTGGCAAATTCGTGCTAATTCATACAAATTCGTACGACCTCACTCGTATGATTTTGTTTGATTTGTCTACACCCCAGTGATGGATAGGTTTAGGTGTAGGTCATTCGTATGAACTGGACAAAAAAATACGTATGATTTAGCAAAAAACGTGTGAATTCGTGTTTCGAGTGAGGCCGTATGATTTTGTATGAATTAGCCTCCTCATAAAATACATTCGAATTGTCGTGAAACCCGGGTTGGAACTATTCCTAACAGGAAGTTAGGAATTCAAAACATTGAAAAAGTATTTTTGGTAGTACTTTAACCTTGGTTTTAATAACAACTTTGGATAAAATATAATTATTGAAATTATTGATTTACTTAGTTCAAAGTCAACAAAAAAGCCAGGAAGCGCCTCTGGTTGATCAGGTGTGTGAACAGATGTGTGTCACTGAATGCTGTGAGCTGAGTCTGTCAGACTCTCCTCTGGAGGAATTGTTTCTTTCTTTGTCCTTTCAACCTAAAATTTTCTCAAAAGCCACACAGAGCCTTAAATATGACTCTCCGCTGCTAATTAGAGACTGTCTGTCCTCGCTGGGCACGGAGCTCACATCAGGACAGGCTAAATATGAAAACGAAACACATGAAATTTGGTGAAAGAAAAAACAAACAAAATAGAGAGAAAAAACAGAACAATATGGTTTGTCTAGGCAGGTTTGTGTTCCTTACTTTATTGGTTTTGACTGTTAAAGTGATTGTAGCCTACAGTATCAAGTGCTCAGCTTTAATACAATAGTACTTTGTTTGTAACTCTATAGCTATTTCAAACATGCAAATGCAATAAATAAATAAAATTTAAAAAATTGCACAGGGGCTTATCATATTTCTTAAAATGCAATATATCCGATAAAATACCCTGATAAATTATGTGTGTAATTATTTTAAATAAAATAATGTTTTAACTACATTAAAATATAATAAATTAGCAAAACAAAAATTAAATCCTAACAATTATGTTTTGTATACATTTTAAAAAAAAAAAGTTTAAATAGTTTTTAATTAAAAATAAAAATATAAAAAGGAATTGTAAATACTATTCAAAAACTAAAATGACATACCTTTTTGACATAAAAATGTAAGCTGTTCTTCCAGCTCGCTGTTTTAAATGATGTTGATTGGTGATATTTCTTATGTTAATGGCATTAATTATGAGTTGTTTACAAGGCAGAGAACTGAAACCATTTATTTGCGCGCAAGTTCAAGATCATTCGCGATTTCAAAGATTTCACGTCTAAAAGAGTACACTCATTCTATGAATCGCACGCATACATATCGGAGAAATTTTGCATTTTATGAATGAGGCCCCTGGTCTCAGGATTTGTGCTCAGTTGACTGGGAATGGAAGTCAACTGAGCATCATATCCTGTTTGTTGACTGACTGTGGTTTAGTGTTTGGAAAACCATTTGACTAACTAAGGCAAGTCCTTAATGACGTCATCCTCCAGGAAGTGACATCATTTTTAATGAACAACAGCACAAACAGCAGTAGACTAAGCAATGCATGTGATGAATTCTGATGCTCTAAAGCTGGTTTGTGTCAGTCAAAAATATTTAATAGTCAAATAGTGGGTCAAATTACAGTTACTACTGTATCAAAGCTAACAATAAAGAAAACATCAGTAACTGTCAATGACTAATGACTATTAATAGGATCATAATGAATCAAGTTGGAGCTTGATCAAAACATATTTCAAATTCAGACCTAAGTGGTTAAAAGTGAACAGCATAAAATATTCTACTCCAAGTTTATATTAAATAGCTTATATTGTTTCATTATAAAGAGTGTCCCCATTTTCAGTGTTAACTATTGCAGTTCTTTGTGAAATTCTTTTTTCATTCTTCACGTTCAGTTCACAAGCAAAGCTCATCATCTTTGATGGAGTCCCTTAATGCAGTGTTTTAAGCCACAACGGCCAGTTCCGACTTGGCAGTACAACACCGCCCTGGATATTGCGAGAAAATTGTTTCCACATGTATCAATATCATTACATTTTACTGACGTGACATCAGACACTCTCGTCAAAGTTGTACACATGTTTTAATTCAGCGTGTATAAGAACAGGTCCTGATCTGAGCATGAGCGAGGCAGCTCCCGTTTACACTGGCTGTCTGGACTTGTTCTGCTTCCAGCACTGATAGAAGCCACTCTCTGTGTGATTGTATGTGTGTTTTGATCCAATCCCCAGAGAAAGAAGGACGCTTTCTCTCTCTCTTCATATGCTTTTCTAACTGACCTGAAATGACTCGCACGTTCTCCACACTCAAATTCCATTGCTTTGGATCCTTCAGCACCTTCCACTGCCATTGTGCTCAGAAAAACTTCACTCAAAAAGTGAGATGCAGCTGTGATTGTTTAAATTATATATATATATATATATATATATATATACAAACACTACCAGTCAAATTCTTTAAAGATGTTTCTTATGTTCATCAAGAGTGCATTTATTTGATCAAAAATACAGGAAAAAAGTAATATTGTGAAATATGTGATGCAAAGCTGAATTTTCATCAGTCCTTCAGAAATGATTGCAATATGCTGATTTATTATTAGAATTATCAATGTTGGCAAAGTTGTGATAGCAAAATGTTTTTTTTTTTTTTGGAAAATGCAATACTTTTTTTCAGGATTCTTGAATAAATAAAGTTACAAAGAACTTTTAGCATTTATAGCATTTATTAAAAATACAAATATTTTCTAACAATATAAATCTTTTCCATCACTTATCATCAATTTAACACAGCTGTATAAAAGTTTTAATTTCTATCTAAAAAAAAAAAGAAAAATTACCTACCCCAAACTTTTGAATGGTAGTCTAATAATAAATACTCTTCTTTTTTAAGTTTTATTTTAGAATTCTAAAACAATATCACAGGTTCCAAAAAAGTATTAAGCTGCACAACAGTTTCTAGCACTGATAATAAATCGGTATATTAGACTGATTTCTGAAGGATCATGTGAAAATTCAGCTGTGCATCACAGGAATAAAGCTGTGATTAATTAATTAATTAATTATAATATATACTAAAATAGAAAATTGTTATTTTACACCGCAATAATTGTTATGATCCCTGCTAGTGTTTTTCATGTTTGCGTCTAGAAACTTTTTGTAGTTGTGTCTCTAGTGTTCCTCTGCCACTCTGTTTGTTGGTTGTCATGGACACTCATTCAGACACTCCCATTTCCCCGTTAGTTACCCTGGTAACTAACTAGTTTATTGATTCTTGTTTTCTTTTAATTTGTCAGTAGTTAAATGTCTGTAATTGTTGTTTCCTGTCATTGTCTCTGTTCCTGGACGTACCTGTGTTGGATTACTTAAATCTCATTAAACTCCTGCTGATAGATCCTTTCCTGTGTTTGCCTCGTCTTGTCCAAGCAGCGTTACAGAACTACTGACCGTACTAATGGATCTAACAGGAGTTCTATGCAACCCCATGTGTGTGCTCTGCTCCATTTTCAGAATGGCCGATCCATCGAATGCTATGTGGAAGAATTTCTTTTGTATAGCCACCTAGTGCCTAGTGTAGAGACTCTGATAAAGGACTGTTTTTGGAGTGGACTTGATCCCGATATTAGTTTAAACCTCCCTGAGGAAGAATCTAGTTGGGCCCTAGCCCAGTTTGTTGACTTTTTTTGCGGATCGCTTTTTACAGTGGAGGAGAAAGTCAAAATGTATCAAGCTCCGATGGCCAGGGAACTTGATTTACCAACATCTTCACTATGTCGAGTCGATAAGGTCAACACTCCTGTGTTTCCTGAATTTTCCAGCTCTGAGCCTCTTCTTAAGATGGCTGCTCATTCAGAGTCACCTCCAGGAATGCCATCCCAGGTTTCAGTGGATCCAGTTCCAGAGTCACATCTAGGAGTGCTGGTCCAGGAAACCACACCTGACCTTACCCCAGCCAATGAGTTTACTTCAAAGCCAGTGCCCTCTCCAGATCTTCTCAAGTCAACTAGGCCTGCTCTAGCTCCTCCTGTGGAGACAACTCCCATTGTGGAATCTATCAAGGCTGTGGCATCCGCATATGAACCTGATGTCTTTCCTGCCAAAGCTAAGGAATCTGTCTATGAAGAATTTGCCTGTCCAGACACAGCTATGGAGACCATCTCTACCAGCTTTCAGCCCTCAGTATAATGCCAGTCTTGTTTTTTTTTTTTTTATTTGTCAGTAGTTAAATGTCTGTAATGGTTGCTTCCTGCCATTGTCTCTGTTCCTGGACGTACCTGTGTTGGATTACTTAAATCTTACTAAACTCCCACAGATAGATCCTTTTCTGTGTTTGCCTTGTCAGCATTTTCTTTTCTTGATTTTTGATCAAGTAATGGAGATGATGAACGGTGCTCTGTTGTTTTAAATAGGAAACCCTTAGCGCCTTTTTTCTATTGTCATAATTAAAAGATTAGGGGTGTGATTTTTCAACAGTGTTATATGCTTGAAATGTTTTATTTTAGGCAAGTCGTGATGATCTGAAAAGGTAAAAGTTATCAATGAGCTTGGCTTGTTTAAAACATGTTTTCACCTAAAGATATTTTTTGAAGACTGGAGAATAGTGCAATATATACTTGGTTTAGTTTAAAAGGGCAAAAGAAGACTTAGACTGTCTCTTAGCCGTTACAGAAAAGAGCGATGGACAGATTCCTCAGTGGTTCTTTTGTGATTCGCAGGAAATAAACAACAGCAAACAGGTCTGGAATGACATGAATGTAAGCAAATGAGGACAGAACTATAGCCTACTATAAATATTAACAACTCATCATAACAAAATAATCCTTCTTGAAATTCCTCCACAGTTATTGATTTATTTTCTTCAGCTTTATGAAAGTGGAAAAGGGACTGCTCCATGGCAAACATGAAGGGATGATGAAAAAGTATTACAGCAAGTCATATGAAGGCTAAATTAGCCTGTATAAAGGACGTCAGCTGTTACAAACACTGATTAAAACAATGAGTCTTGCAAATTAATAACAAAAGAAGTCAAAACAACACTTATAAAGTACACATATGTCATGTTCATAAACTTGGTTGTTATTAGTAACGACTTTATCTGTCCTGTATTGTACCTTAGCTGTCAGGTTTTGAGATTCAAGACTGCACATCTTCAAGCTTTTGTACAGTGGCCACTGGCATGTATATGCATTACAAATCTGAGTTTTATCTAAAGTACACTGACACAGTTGTAAAGGTACCGATTCTCTTGTTGTCTTTGCCGTTAAAGCATGATAAGTGTTTCACAAGCTATGTTTTCATCCTGTAGGGTACACTTTAGAGAATGCTGCAAGTATGACCATTGTCTGAAGTATGCGTAAAACAACACCAATCCTATTGGTCCACGCAATTCGTGACATCATAGGCAGGTATCTGAAAGTATAAAAGGTCACCTGCTGAATACGTCACCAACTTATTTGTCTGAGGAGACTGGGTAACCCAAGACGTTCCCCTTCTAGGGAACTCTGAGCTGGGTCCCCCTCCAGGGGACACTTTGGAGAATTATATCCAGTCACTCCATACCCAGGTGTATGCATGTCCACCTGGTGAGAGATCACCAAGTAGGGGACAGATATACAACAAACTTTTTCTCAGAAAAGGGCCAAGCCTCTGATGCCTCGGGTCGTTCACATAACTTCACATAGAACTGAGGGATCCTGATTCAGGTAAGGGGAAAACACCCTAACCAAATAAAAAAACAACCATCCTCAGACAGCTATGCTATGAGAGCAAGAGTGGCCAGAATACATAAGACCACTGAAGAGGTTGGAAGCCTAGAAGAGCTCAAAGATTGCTACTAACAATCCCAGCTAGGGCACAGCTATGCTATCCAAGGGCTATCCAAAAGGTCTTATGAAATTAACATTCCAAAGGTTTGCCTCTACAGGTCACATTACTGGATACCA
This sequence comes from Enteromius afrohamiltoni, assembly GCA_034779775.1. Taxonomy (NCBI): domain Eukaryota; kingdom Metazoa; phylum Chordata; class Actinopteri; order Cypriniformes; family Cyprinidae; genus Enteromius; species Enteromius afrohamiltoni. Next base: position 3,793,047 of record JAUYWG010000051.1, read on the forward strand.
GGACTAAGCCACAGACCAGTCTCAGTGGACATCATCTAAAATATTATTTTAGTCATGTCTATGCCCGATTAGAGAATGGGCTATCATAGCAATCCAAAAGACAAGACCTCAGGGAGACCGATAAAGGGGAGAAATCACTGAGTAAGCACATACCTGTATAGTTATATACATAGGGAGGGGCTACAAGATCAAAAACGAAGAAAGTTACTAGATAGAGAGGTAAACCCTTGTGCAAAGCTATCTATAGCTTTATAGACCCTTTCAGGGCCGGCGTCACAATTACGTCACATCGCCAGCTGGAGGCAAAACAAGCGAAAACTGTCAAGCTAGAAGGGGTCTTTACATTTCTAATAATTAAAGATACTCAATACCATGTATCACGGTATTGTACCTTTACAGTATTATTGCGGAGCAGTTCTCTTTTGGATGGCTCACCAATGTACTATATTTCTCTAATACAAAAAAAATATATAGGCTTTTGTATTTTTGCGAAGAATTTATTGAAGATGGTAGTGTAGCAGTTCTTTAATGGTAATGTTACCATGTCTTCCTTCAAACAATCCTAACCCTTGTATAAATGCTGTTTCTTTTCCCAAAGTTCTGTCTGTAGGATATAATTTTTACCTGAAGACAGAAGAGCTAGATCTCTGACCGTTCCTACTCGATTTCCTATAATCTACAAGATGACCCTGAGATAGTATCCTAACCCTGTACTTGCGCTCATAGAAACGTTAGTTCAAATCTAAAAGACGGTTAGTTATTTTATTATACGTTACTGCATCACTAACAGGTGATGACAAATTTCTTAAGAAGAAGCATTTTAATTTCATTGTCGTTTTAGTTGAATGACATTTATTTTTGTAAACAGTGTTGATTGAATGTTCGGCCCAGAGTAAATGTCTTACGTCACCGCGTTCTGAAGTCGTACGTGTGCATACAGGTAATTTTCCTTCTGCGTTCACACATGGCAGAATTCTGGCAATTTCCTGGTAATGTTACAACCTTTCATACTGGTAAATTGCCGAAACGGATTTACCGGGATTTTTAAAATGGGCCTGTTCATACATGATTTCTTTCCTGCAGTTTACCAGTAATTTTCCAGAAAAGTCTGTATGTGTGAAAGAGGTTACTGATTTCAACCAGATGATCCGATGGTTGTGTCGTGATTTCAGTCTGTGTTCCCCTGTCTCGGTTCGTGGACTTCAGTGTGTGTGCCCATCTTGTTTGTTGCCTTGGTTATAAATTTGTTCCTCCCCCTTTTTTACCTTGTTACCTGGTCTATTTAATGTGTGCTCAGTCCTGACCTCGCTGCCCAGTGTTAGCTAGTTCCTCTGTTTCCCTATGTCCTTACTATCGTTGTTTTGGACCTGGACCTGGTTTGCCTACGAATTACCACTCTTGCCTCACCCCCCTCCTGGATATTTTTCGCAGATTGTCGGCTCACGCTTGCCCTAGGATTATTCGTATCTCTTGCCCTCCGTATAACTGTTCGCTGTTGTTTGACCCTGCCTGTATGACAATCCCTGTTAATAAGGCTTTGCATATGGGTCCACATGCCTCCTGTCTCTCTCGTCATGTTACAGGTTGCTGCATGGATCTCAGAAAACCTGGCAAACATCTTGGCATGGATGAAGGAACATTACCTACAGCTAAACTTGGCAGACTGAGCTTCTTGTTTTCCCTGCCACTCCGACTATACAGCATTCCAACATCCTGCAAGCTTCATCAAAGATTATGTTTTGGTGACCAGCTGTAAATTGTAAAGACAGCTTGATCATGTAGGTTTGCATTGCACAACATTAGGTGGATCAGGCCCTTCCAAACAGAGAATGCTAAACAACGTCTTGACCAGACCCTTGTCATTTCTAGGCTGGACTTCCATCATGCGCAATCAAACCTTGACAAACGTTTCAGAATGCAGCGGCCTACAACAAGTCCAAAAGGGCCAATGTCTCGCCTCTCTCTATCTCCCAGCACTGATTACCAGTTGCAGTTTGCATCAAGTTCAAAACATAGATGTTTGCATACAGAAGAGCCACAGGCTCAGCATCCTCCTACTTCCTCCTCACTGTTACAAATCTGCATCCCCTCTAGAAGCCTGATAACTGTAAGTAAGTAGTACATTTTCACAGAATGTTCTTTACCTTATGATGGATGATTTTATGTCAAAAAATTACTTTAGAAGGGTTTTCACAGACAGGGTCACAAATGTTATCTGATAGCAACCAAACCAAACTCTACACAAAAATATTATTCTCCCCGTTGCATCAAATAGCCTATTAGTGATTCACCTGCGTATAACCAGCGTCCACATGCAGGACTTTGGCTTTCCCCTGGTGAGGGACTACTCTGGCCCCAGAGACCGACTGTAAATTAAGTTCACAGGGAATACGTTTGCAAATTTAATTCTGCATCTTTTGTGAATTCATTGTGATTATTCTCATGAAGTCGCTGGATTAAAGTATTCACCATTTCATTGTCGTTTGATGTTAGAACATTGTTAGAGCATTGAACAGGACTGTATTGGAAGCACACTACTCTCTACCTGCCTGTAGGGAAAATACAATATATGAACATATTCTTGAAAACAGTCTTTTAATGTTTTATTGAGCAATTAGTTAATTATCAAAGAAAGAAAAATGCCAATAATATGGACTTTCCTAAATGCTGTGATACTGTGAAGGTTAGATACTGTTATTTCCTTCTCACATTTTCACCATTATGTCTTCACCTGATCAATTTTGCTGTATATGGTATCACTGTAATACTTGACCATCAAACAGGGGTAGACATCACCTTTTCTGTGTTATCGTGTTTGGTTCAGGAGATGTGACACAAAATACATAATTTGGTTATGGTGGAAAGTAAAATGGTCGTCATAGCAACCACGAGGTGTTTTTGCGATGGCTCCATTTGTGCAAATGTTTAGGGCCGCAAACTATAGAAGTATACAGAGTTTCATGCTTTTAAGAAAAAGTGAAACATTTCACCCGTACTAAGACTAAAAAAAAAAGCTTTCTCATGGTTTTCAGGTTTTGTATTTAATGCATCGTAAGCTTTTTTCACCACATTGCAAGCAACTGTTTTTCTTAATTTTTTTTCGTCTTTGGTTCACTTAGTTTTTGCCTAAACCAACCTGGGTGACCATAGGAACCTGGAATTATCAGAGATAGATTAATTATTACTTAATTTAATTAATTAATTATTATAGAAATTATTTACTATTTTCTTGTGTTTTAAAATACAAATTATTATTTTGCACGCAGTATAAACAGCATTCATATTATATTAAATTTATCATGAATAAATGTTATATGAATACAGAAAATAGGCCTACAACAAAACATTTATGCTGGAATTTAAAATGCAGTTTTAAAGTTGAATTTGATACATTTCGTTTTATTTCTGCAAATTAGAGCTGAGCCTGTTTCATTGAGGAAGGAATCATTCACGTACTTTCACTTGCAGTAAAAACACAACATGTTCACTTATCACGCGCAAGCATAAATAGTCTACGTTCATAAAGTATACTAGCAATAACTTTACAGAACGTTAATAGGTATACACTAATTGTATAATTAGCATATATAAAAATACAGCCCTAACAAGTTAACATAATAAGAATATACAAATATTACATATAAGAAAAATGTTTTATCCATCTCCGATAATCCCAGGTTGCAATGGCAATTTACACAAACTCATGCCCACGAGAAAAATGTTGTTCTCTCCCTAGGACTTAAGGATGTCATTACCGCAACCAAACAATCTCATGGCCATGGCATAATATCAAGTTCCCACAAATTAACTAAGTGAACCAAAGAAGAGTACTCCCCTTTACCGAATATTTCGCACGCACAAGCCCATCGTAAATTTGACATTAAAACAAATTTCTCACAGAAGAGCTGAAATTCCCCAGCACATCATTACTGTAAAGTATAAATCTGTCTGGTCAATGAAATCACGCAGCGGCTCTCACTCAGCTTGTTTGCTATATATGATACGAAAAAGTTCTTAATTTGGAAGTGGAAATCATTTTGTTGCCCCACACAATTAGAAGCATTTACGTCACATGAGACAGAGCTGTTCTCTGTCTCCAACAGCGTGGCATTCATGTACAAACAAACCCTCTGTCCAGCTGTCAACCAAATGACCTGCACTGTCCAGCATTTCAGTCTCTCCTTAGCAACCGTTAGTTAGCATTAGCTGCTGTTCTCGAGTCTGTAGGAGGAGAAAAGAGTCAGTGTGGGTGCCTCAGGCTCAATTAAATCGCGCTTCCTGTTTTCAGTGGTAGGAATGGTCCTTTTTGTGTCTAATGTGGGAATTCAAGTGTGAGCCAAAGTGTGGCTATACTGAAGGTTCCTCAACAGGGATGGTTCTAGGGTGAGTGGTTATACAGGGCTTAGCCCAGAGAATACATAGGACTTCCTTTAAATAAAATATGTTTGAGTTACATTGACTTGGTGTCTTAATTTATTTATTTATTCAAATAAGCAATTATAAATAAAAACGCGAGGCCCTGTACACTTATTTTAAGGAGATATTGTACATGCACCTAAAACCGTCATAAATACTGTTATGATCTTTTGAATATCAAATTTGGAACAGACATATAAAATGATAGACAAAAATAGATGAGTGGTTGATGAATTTAATTCTTTCATACATTCAAAACGTCTGATTAATTCAGGAACAGAGTAGAACACTGTTCTCATTCTGTCAGTTCACTCGGTACAACACACAACAGATATCGCATTCTCAGGCTACCTTTATTTATGCCTGAAAGGTCAATGACGCATGGAGACGAGGGATTTTCTGGTGAACTTTTTCAACCAGGGCAAATCCAGAGGAGGTTGGTAGAAGCAAAAAAGTAAAGCATCCCTTCATTAATCTGTAATGGAGAGTGTTAGATTTGTTGCGGTGGAGTGGCCTGTCTCTTTTCTTATACAGAAAAGCTCACATTTCTGTGGGTTCTATTTGACTTCTGTGCAGTTATTAGTAAGAACACACTTGCCACCTTATCTGGAGAGTGTGGCAGCACTCACGTCTTGACTGAAGCCAATGTCACCCCCACCCTCATGTTGCTTAAGTTAATAGAGCTCAAAGGACTGGGGGAAATCAGAAGTGTTGGAAAGTTGCCTGAATGAGATATCAATGCTTTCTTAGCTCAAGAAATGCTTTCTTAGTCTCCTCATTGGGACATTTTGAACAGGGATTTGATGTATTTCAATGCTGAGGAAGTTCAGAGGACCAGTGTAGTCAGCTGCACAACCAAGGTTTAGGTCATCTTCCGGAGGAAGAGGCAAGAGGACAGGGAGGCTGGGCAGACACATACACACACAGCCTATGCAGCAGACAGGGTCGAAAAAGAATAGTCTGCCCCTGAATAAAGGTGTTGGAAGGGTGTGGGCAGTCCGGTCCCTAGTTCACAGGAGGGGAGGGAATGTAATTAGAGGCTGTGATTTTCTTCTTTTGGTACAGAAAAGACTCAGGGTGGGTTCAGCTTGAAGTTTCTTGTCAGTTAAGAAACTTTGTGTTCAGCAAATCAGCTTCATTTGTTGATTTGTCAAAACAATAAAAATGCCACTTACCTCACAATCAAGCCATGTTCTGACAAAGATGCACTGATTTGCCATATCCGGCACTGTTTATAAGACGACACAAAGGTTTCCCAGGTGTTGTTGGGGATCCTCACTTTTTGTTTTCAGCGGTGGCATGCATGCACACCAACACTGTGGGTTCTTCACGCCATTCTATTAACTGCAGATTCTTTCTTTTAGTCTTTCAGCTGTGTTAAGTAAGCGTTGCTATGTAAGTTCGTTTCTGCATATGTTAGTGTATTAGTTTTGTGTGTACTGTTGTGTTTTACTCCAATCAGGAGTAAAACCTGATTGGAGATCTGCCCAGAGGTGGTCAAAGTACACAAATCAAGTACTTGAGTAAAAGTACAGATCCATGCTATAAAACATTACTCTAGTAAAAGTACTCCTTTTTCGATTTTACTTGAGTGAAAGTACAAAAGTACTTGTTTTTTTATGTAATTAAGTAAAAAAGTGCTGCAAGAGTCTAATTTTCACCAGTAAGAAAAAGGTATTGTTTTGCAGAACGTCACAACGTTATATATGACATGAGAATAAGTTAGGATAAACATTTGAAGGAAAATATTATATTTTCTTTTATTTGCTCAAACCTTGTCTGCATTGTAAACACTCCCAGAGGGCATTACACTTGTACACACAACAGTTAATTACTGTAGTTACCTGAATATCAAATCCTTTTGTTCCCCCTCAGATATTATATAAAAACTATATCATATCTATGACATTATCTAAAAATTACTATAAACAACACCAGCAAGCTTGTTGGCAAAATAATCAGCATTAATTAACGTTAGATAACAATATTTAGACCTACTTATTTTCAGTATATGGTTATGAATAAACATTCATATCCGTCTACTCGGCTAGTTGATAAACAATATAAACACACACGAGGAGCTAAATGCGTAGCATTTTAATAAAACTGCTAAC
>JAUYWG010000051.1:3799676-3832379 GCA_034779775.1 Enteromius afrohamiltoni
TAAAAGTAAAAGTTGCTAAAAATAAAACTACTCCGGTAAAGTACAGATACCTGAAAAATGTACTTAAGTACAGTAACTAAGTACAAATACTCCGTTACTGCCCACCACTGGATCTGCCTGACATAAAACGTTGAAAAATCGCTGTTCATTATATAGTTACACAGCTGTTTGAATCAAAGTTTGGGGCTGGGGAGAGGGCCTGCTCTGTGAGAAGTCAGTCTGAGAGACTGATTGATGATTTGCGTTTTGCAGCACCCTCAAGCTCGTTGTTTATTAGTCCTTGTTTGATACCTGTGTGACACCACTTTTGTGAACCTTCTCTGTGTGCTTGGAACATGTGATACCAAGCACCGCTCCCGTTTGTGAGCCAGTTAAGCAGGTTGCAACCTACGTTTTCAATCATGTAGAGTTTTGTTGTATAGACACACTGGATTCAATGGAGATGGTGCTGTATTTTTTTGTTTTGGTAGTAAGTATAGTTTAGTGATGGCATCCTGTACACTCAAGATGTTTCTTTTTATATCTTTTGTTGTTAGCTAGCTTAAACTGGATTAGTATTTTAGCTAGTTGGGACGTAAATATTGTATATCTTCATTATTTAAAATGCTCTATTTCACTTTATTGCACTTAAAAGAAAGGTAAACATTACGACTAAAAAGTGGCTTGTCGTCTGCTCTTTGTTTTCCGCCTTCTCTTCAATATACACGCTACATTTTCTTTTGTGTTGCATCCAATAACATTCCTAATTGAACATTGAATTAACAAGGGACATGACAAGCTGGGCCTTCCAGAGTTGGATGCAGAGCACTGGGCTGAATGCCATGCTGCATTTAAACAAAAAGCTGAAAATTCCATTATTGTTCAGTCGGGCTCCAATGAATGCATTTCCACCAGTGGAACTAATACAGGACGGGGTGCGCGGACAATTTTACTGATGTATTTACAGTACTATGTTTCTGGACTGGGGTCATTTCAGTTTTGTTGCTGTTTATGGAGTGTCAGATGGCTCTCTGATATCATCAAAAATATCTTACATTTGTGTTCTGAAGATGAACGAAGGTCTTCTGGGTTTAGAAAGACATGAGGATGAGTAATTAATGACCATGCACTATGGAATTTTCGTCATCAGAAGGGCTCAAGGACAGTCGGGCACCCTGTCCGTGTGCAGGCAGTTTTTTGAGACTGAGACTGGAGTTCTCTGAAACAAAGTAAAACCAATCACAATAAAATACTATAGAACTCACTCTACACTGGATGCGGCACGGCACAACATGACAAATTCCAGATCAGATCTTTGATCAGCCACACAGTGTAAACACACTTTAGCTGTTGCGTCTGGTCCGGTGTAGACACAGTGTTGATTATCTATCAAGAAGAAACAAAGCAACCTCGGTTCGCATGCCTTCTGCTCCTTGAGTTCTCTCCAGCGCTGAAAGCTGATCCGATATTTTCACATGGGACCTACTTCTCACCTTAAGAAGATAATTCATTGAAAATTATCATTCATCAAAAAGAATGAAGAGTGGAAATGCAGTTGGTCAAGATAAGATACCAGTGGGGGCATGGAGTAAGTTTTTAACCAGCTTGTTTAATAAAATCTTGAAAAGTGAGAGCATGCCTGAAGAGTTGAGAAGTGTACTGGTACCAATCTATAACACCTAAGGAGATGTGCAGTGTTGCAGTAACTACAGGGGTATAAATTTGATCAGCCACACAATGAAGTTATAGGAAAGGACAGTGGAAGCTAGATTGAGAGGAGAGTTTATGATCTGTGAGCAGTAGTATGGTCTCATGTCAGCTGTGTGACTGCATACCACGGCGGCAATGCTTGCTTTGAGAGTGTTGCTGGAGAAGTATAGAGAAGGCCAGAGTGGCATAGCATGTTCGTGGATTAGAGAAAGCTAATGACAGGGAGCCAAGAGAGGAGCTGTGGTACTGTATGAAGACGGGTGTGGCAGAGAAGTATGTGAGGGTGGTGCAGGATAGGAAAGGAAAAAGGAAAGGACATGACATGTGGCCAGGTATGGTTTCCCATACTAGGAATTTGTGTATCCAAGTGCACGTACACACAGACCCGCAACCTTTGGGTTACAAGTCTGACTCCCTATCCATTAGGCCATGACTGCCCCTACAGTATGTGGGAGGACAGTGCGACAGCAGTGAGGCATGCAGTAGGAGTGACAGAAGGTAAAGGTGGGATTGCGCCATGGATCTGTTCTTAGCCCTTTCTTGTCTGCAATGGTGATGTACCGGTTGACAGATGGGATCAGGGAGGAACCTTCATGGACTATGATGTTTGCTGATGATATTATGATATGTAGTGAGTAGAGAATTATTGATTTATTGATTATTTACTATTGACAGTTAACCACTAAATACTTTTGTAAACCCTATTGGCAAAGGGCACCTTGGATAGGTCCTTCAACATGCAACATCTAGCTACTGGGGTTCCTCAGGGCTCAGTTCTTGGACCACTTCTCTGTCTACATGCCATCACTAGTTTCTGTTATTCAACTGCTATGCTGACGACATTTAGCTCTACCTCTCATTCCATCCTGATGATCCAACAATGGCTGCTCACATCTGAGCATGTCTAAGAGACATTTTTTGCTAAATGAAGGACCGTCATTTTGCCAAGACAGAACTGCTTGTGGTTTCTGCAAATCCATCATTTCATCATTTGCACTTACTATCAATATTCCAGTTGCTCACATAAAACTCAAGGCTTCAGTGTTTGCCTTCAGAACCACATCTAGCTCTGCACCCCTTCACCTAAATTCATTACTTCAGACTTATGTGCCTCTGGAAGCTCTACAAGTCTACAAGCTTGTGTCATCCCAAACAGACACAAAAACACAGACTTTTACATGAAATGTTCCCTCCTGGTGGAATGGCCTGCCCAACTCAATCAATTTCTTAATTATACAATTAACAAAAGCAAAAAGCCTCTAACTCAAGCCTGCTCTATGCTTTCTATTCTAATTATTATATCATTAAAACAAAAATCTTGTTACATGTACTGAGTTAAGCTAACTTAGACTCGTCATAGCACTTTCATATCATTGATCTTTTGTTGATTTTGACAGCTTCCAATGTCAAGTGGGTTTGAATAATATAGTCTACTACATGAAGAATGTAACTATTAATAAGCAGTAAATTAGTAGTTTGAGGAAAAACTCTTAAAATAGTGAATATGCGTTCCCTATTCTACAGTGTTACAGTCACATACAGTAAGTCATTGACAAAATTGAACTGAAGTTCTAAGAAATTAAGGTGTTCTAGGAAATGACCCTTCCACCCCTGAACACACTTCTCTGTACGTTTCTGTCCTATAAAAACTTTCAAATTCAGGATTTAAAAGACACCCAATTCTAAATGTTGCACAACCCTGTTTCAGATTTACTTAAACACATGTTGCTGGTACGTTTTATGTTATTGCACGTAAAATGTGTTCGCCTTTGTCACCCAAATCCTCTTCTGAAATGGATTTCCTTTTTGGCTGATGTCATAAATTCCTCTTACTTTTTCAAGCTATCCTCCAATCTTCTGTCATATAGAGGCACTTTTAACTTTCTGATTAATTACTAATGGATAAAATAGTCATTTTTTGCCACTAAATATCCTGTTTTGCTCTGAAATGCATCAGATTTACATCACACATTTAGCTCTTGTCAATCAGCAGAAGTAATTCCAGTCATTACAAACCACACTTTACAAAGCTATTTGTAAAAAAACAAATTTTATCTGAGCCGTTTCTCAAAAAAGCAACCAAATTCAATGCAAGAACTGTGTATTTTGTATTGTGTATGTATTTTTATGATCTTTCCCATTATCTCTGTAAAAATATTAAAACTTCTATAAATTAATCACAAATTTTATTTAATATACTGTAATAGCCAACACTTCTTTCCATTATAATATTGTGTGCATAAATGCATATGTTTCAGCATTTAGCAGTAAATTGAAACTTTTCATACTTCAATAACTTCAACAGCAAAACAGATTCTGTAGTAGCCAAATACAGCAAATAAATGGCCTTTAACTTCCCCTGATCCATAACTGTTGCTTTTTGTTCAGACCATTGTGTTTGTTACAGTATTGTCTAGTAACTCCTCTATAATAAATTAATTGTAATGCATTATTTTACAGTGTTGGTTTTGTAAAGATGCTACTTCACCATCATTTCCCACATGGGAACAGTAAAAGAATTACCTGTCTACAGGACTTGATGGGGGAAAATTGTTCAACAGTAAAAAGCAAACTCAAACTCAAATAAAACTCAACTATACATAACATGCATATAGAGGTCAATAATAATCTATTGTAATATGATATTGTGGTTCTACTGTAGCTCTTCAGGAAATGATCAAATCAACAAAGCTACAGCCTAGAGTTTGATGCATTGTGTGGGACTGTCTGAAGGTTGTTGTCAGTATGACACCTCAGGACACATATTCATGATCAAGCATCTGATGTTTACAGACACCATAAAATGGCTTAAGAAGAAATCCATTTCGGAGCAGATGGAGAGAAAATGCAATTAACATGGCCAGGCTGAATATGCTTAAATAAGGCTGTTCTATTTATTTAATTGTATTTATTTATCCTTTATTTAACAAAGCAAGTTAATTAAGAACAAGTTCTTTTTTTTAATAACAGCCAGGCAGGAGAATTAAAATCTAACTAAAATTAAACCCAAATTTTAGACCTAATTAAAACCAAACAAACAATTACAATACATAAAACACAAAAAAAGATGCAGTGCTTCACAGATGCGTGCACTTGCCTCATTTAACTACATAACCTTTTTGGATAGTTTCTATTTATTAATGAGATTGTGTTCTTCAATTAAATTGCATGAATAATGTTTTTTTTTTTTTTTTTTTAGCATTTCTTTGGTTGCTTTTAATTCATGATTTTCAGTTTACTTGCAGTTTCCTTTTCAGTCATTTACTCACCACGGTTGCCAGGTCTGGGTTTAAAACCAGCTTAACTGCTATTCAAACTAGTACAAAACTCATGTTGTTTCCCCTCTGTCGGGGATCTGCTCTCTTAAAATTGTAAGAGAGAGATCGCTGTAACCAGTGACCTAAAAAAAAACGTGGCAAAAATAAAGCCATGTAGAAGGAACACTTGGCAACCCTGCTGGGAACATAATTTATTGTTGTTGTTTTTTTCTTTTAAACAACTGTATTTATTTGATAAGCAGCTGAAAAGCTATAACAAAGTGCTTTAAATATTTTTCTTACCGGTGTGTCTGCCAATATCTTGATTGGGATTTTATATAGCGTATAGATCTTAATTACATCTGTCAGTCTGGGTAAGCCTTCACTGACAGGTTCACCCAAGCATGTGTCAGTCAACTATGTATTTGACGTTTTGCACATTCCTCCGTGAAGGAAGAACACCTCACACGAAGCTCCGAGAGGAATGCAGATCTGACCTCAGCCGAGTGTCTGTGTGAAGATCTCTGGGGCCGGATTTAATATGCTTAAGTGAGTAATGACAGTGTGTGAGTGCAACGGACGCTAGAATACACTCAACCTGAGGTCATCTCAGCGCCGCGCCCAGCACCAATCCACTGCGGTCACACGCCACCAAAATGAAAGATGCCGATTTATCTATATTCTGTCCACGGTCTGTGGTTCAAGCCTTGAACTCAGCATCCGTCTCTGCTGACGACACACAGTAAAGCTGCAGCTAGGTTTAGAAGAGAGATTTATTCAATTAAACCAAAAGACGGTACATTCAGCAACTCACCAATAAAACAGTAACACACAAGATCCAGCCTCAATTAAGTTTAATAACAAAAAACTAAACGGAAGATGACATCCAGATAACAGCACAGACAGAAGAGCACAGCGGCCATGTGAAGTCCACAAGTTAGTGTTCAGAAACTACGTTTATCCTCTAGACACATGATCAAGGATGCTCCTCCCCGGTAACATGGTCCCATCTACAGGTAGAAACAGAGTTAGCTGTGATGGTGGTGTTACTGACTGAGTGGTTCAGTGATGTAGAGGACGACGAGTTCTCGATCTGTGTCGCCTGTGAAAGAGAAAAGCAGTAAACGCTGGTTCAGATGTGTGCAGTAGTGGTTGTTCTACTGTATATGGCAACAGCATCAGCAGACTGTGTCTCATCTGTGTCATTACCTGTAACAGCCAAATATATGTGGAATTACACTGAAGTGAAAATAAACTGAAGTTCTTTAGTCTTTTAGCCTAATTGCTTCACAGGACTTTTTGCTCTCAAATCTTTACAGATTTTTATAAAATAAACGCAAAGAATAGCAGTGATATTATTAGTAATATTTCCAGATGAACACTTACTGGACTGAAGCAGCTTGGCTTTACTTCTTTTTTTTTTTTTTTTTTTTAAAGTCTCAAATCTGATCATCAGGGTTTTGAGGAACATTTTTTTGTTCATCGTATGGGTATTGCATTGCATTATGCATTTAGATCATTTAAATATCATCTTATAAGATATAATTGGGAGATAAATATCAGCATATGCACCAAACTGCATATTTTTGCTCATTCCTCTGAATTAATTGTGTTCCTCATCCTCACTATACCGTACTATATGAGTATAAATGAAATATTATGCTGAAAACATACAAATGCAATCAGGCTTTACAGGGTTAAAAAAACACATACTTTTGCTTTAGTAGTTGATCATACGCTTGACGGCCTCGAAGCACTTCCACTTGTCAGGGATGTAGAAGGGCTCAAAGATGTGAGGGAAGGGTGTATCATACCCACAAACCCTGCTGATGGGAGCCTCCAAGTTGAGGAAACACTCCTCCTGCAGAGTACACAGACAGCTCCATTAACATTAATTCAAAGAAATGCTCCTCTCTGAACACATACAAAGAGTGTCAAAGGGGCTAAATACTTAGGAAATGATTTACTTCTATTCCACAAAAACTCAGAACATTCATAAAGAGATAAAGAGAATCTCAAAAAAAAGATGATCAATGCATTTATATAGAGCTCATCAAATATGGTAAACAGAAGCTTAAACATGCTTGTTTGATGTCAAAGAACCAACAGGTTTAAAACCACTTGATACAACATCTTTTTCATCTTGAAGCTTACACGTTCTGGTGTTCTAGATTTTTTTATAGGATAGTAGTTTTATATTTGTGCTTTCATTTGTGTACTGAAATAACTGTGGGAAGCTTAATGGTGGTGATGCTGAGGTCACGTGACTTTACCATATTTTGTTCTGTAGTCTCCCTCAGCATTTTATTCTGGTTATTTTGTTTAGGCTTCAAAACCAACATTGTGTTCATTTGTGAAGACTACCTTCTCACAGACTTTTATTGGTCACAAAATTTATTTTCTGTAATAATCCAAAGCCAGAGGAAAAAATCATATTGGGTTTTGGTCTAGTATTTAACCAGACATAGTCAAAGCCAACGCTGAACCAAAGAACATGATCTGAATATAGAGGAACAAGAAATGAATTACAGCGTCCAAAACAAGAGCAACAAAATCAACAGCCACAAATGGAAAAATCTGGTATTTTGTCCTCTGTCATGACCCCAACAAGCAGTTAGTTTCTATTTAAGCAGCTTTTGGAGGACTAAAAACAAGGTATCAAGCACCAAATGCAACTGGATTGCCAAATGACAGAACATTACACTTATTTGCACAGAACCATCAAAAACCTGTGCATCAGGAAAAAAAAACAAAAAAAAACATTAAGAGTGTCCAAAGTTTACCCCCTTAAACAAAGCCAACACTCAAATCTACTGTCCACGAAGACACCTCCAGCTCTTGATGGAAACTCACTGTCCAAATACCAACACGGGAAACGCATGAGCTAAGCGTGAAACATGTTGCACTTTGGGCAAACTCCTTTGTCTGCTGGCGTTTTCTGAAGTGGCTACAAAAGAGCGTCAAGCTTCGTTAAAAAGGCTTTGTGCTTGTCTTACATGACTGCCTGTATAAACACAAAAATGTGTTTCGGATTTGCATCTGGAGGCAGTTCCAGCTCTGTGGAGAGATTTCAGGAAAGGCTCTGCAGGTCCTGAATGCTGGAGTCCGGTTCGCCGCTCAGCGGTCAGATCCAGCCTGGCACCCTGCTTCTCGACTGCACTTAATCACCGCTGTGGGATTTGATGTGGCATGGCGAACCTAGTGCTTCTGCTGCTCAGAAATAGCTTTATCTACACAGGATGAATCTGAAGCGTGCGGTTTGTAATGACTGGAAGTGGACTCCAGGAAAGGACACATCAGGACATCGGCTGATAGACAGAAGCTAAGATTGGATGCAAAGAGTTCATAGGTTTCAGTTCGCTCCGACACGTGCGTGCAGTTGAGCAAAACAATAGGCTCTCAAACGCTTGTTTTGGCATTTACTTTTTTTGTTCATTCATGTTTTCCGTCTTCTCTTCCACCATCACGGCTAGGATAATAGATGATGTTATTGAAAAAGCAGCATAAAACAAGTTTAGTAGTAGCCCACGAATGCAAACGAACAGCAAACCAAAGCAAGACTAATTTAGGGGTTAAAACCCATTTGGTGGTCTGAATCACCACAATCCATATGTAATGATTTACCTTCAGTTTTATAGCCAGGGGTACTGTAATTTGGAGTCACTTTTTTTATCCCAATGTGGAGGAGTGCACCTGCCAACCTGGATCCTGAGAACAGTAGAAACCTCTAAATACTCTTACTGGAAATTCATGAGAATAGAAGTGAAGTCAAGCCAATGCATGTGGACTGAAAACATGACGGTAAATGCAACCTGCTTTTTAAAAGTTGTTATAGGCTTAATACTTGTTGCAAAATTTCAGTAAACAGCTGAGTATTGTGTGTTAATTCCTCTACGAAGTGTTTTCCTTGTTCCCTGATTTAGCCTATTCCTTGTTTCCTAGTTCCCGTGTTTTCCTGGTTTCATTGTGTTCCTGACCTTGGACTGTTTTACACTCTTGATGTACTCTTATGCCTTTGCCTGGATTGTAGAGTTTGCTGGTGTTTGGCCCTGCTTGTTTGACCATGTCTTGTGAATAAAGTTTTGCACTTGGATCCCCACTCGAAACTCAGTCCCATCGTAACAATGATCAGTGTTGAATGTTTTATGGAAACCGTGATGCATTTTTTTTTCATGATTCTCTGAATAATAGAGAGTTCAAAAGAACAGCCTTTATTTGAAACAGTAATCATTCGTAACATTACAAATGTCTCATACTGTCTCTTTTGATCAATGCACTATGTATTTATATCTACACTGGCTCAAACACACATTTTTGGCTTTCAGAGTGGAAACAGCAACAGCCGCAGATTAGAGAGTATTGAAAGGCTAGCGTGATAGGAAATGCCATTACTGACCATGAGAGCCAAAAAAGACAATTGTCAGGAGCGCATGAGAGCCCAAATCCATATGAGGACAGACGCTCTCAAAAGCAGAAAATCCACTGACGTGACGTTAAAATTTATGACGAGCCAATAAATTGATCATGTTTATCACTTTAACGAGGCTGTTTATGATCTCTCATTACTGATAAAAAACAAGTATGGAAATCATTTAGATCTGGTACACATACTGTAACGTCCCGGCTGTTAGCTGGAGAACTAGCAGCGGTAAATCATCTCCAGGAGTCACTCAGAGTCACTGACTCAGTTACAGAAGCTCCTCTGATTCACTCAGATCCTTCGGTTCCCTTCAACACACCAAATGCTGAAACGCTGATCTCAACGGCCGTTTTTAGACAATCATTCTGAACATCATGCTATTTTTTGCTTGATAAGCGTTAGAGCATGTCAGAAGACTTCACTGTCACTGAGAGCAGAGCCATCAGATCATCCCAGCACAGGAACCAATGTCAGGACTGGATATTTCTCATGCTTTTACCCATGAGCTTCTGCAAATCACAGCCTCAGAATCAAAAATGATTTGTTATGTCGGCCTTTTTCACGTCAATAAAACTGTAAGCTAATGAAACTCGTCTGCTGTGTGAACTGCAATTCAAGAAATTCTTCTCCAATTCAAATCCCATGTGCTGATTCACTTTCAGATGAATTCAAATTCACACTCCTGATATGGAAGGAGCAGATTCAACCCTTCACACATGATCAAATGCCACCTGAAACGTGCTTGCATCATAAATACAATCAACACTAGAGAAGAACACTAGCCACATACCCCTTCACACCTCTCTTTCTCTCTCTCTCACACACACACACACTTACATTCCAGGGGAATCTGGCTGATTTATTCATACACAGAGAGTGAGACAGATGATACTGAATATAATTCCAACTATTCCATGGAGTTGTCCAGGAACACAGAGACCAATGTGAAAAATATCCCTGTTCAAGGTCCTGGTCCAGGAATAACAGGGAGCTGTCACAGTTTCAGCTTCTGTTAGATCCTCTGCTCAATGATTTCAGCTTCTCTGTCTCTACTGCGATAGAATAACACAACTAGGCTTTTATTATTTCTGCAGAAAATGTGAGTGGTGTTAGCCTCTGAAAGCTCTGTCAGCACAATGACAAGCTGCTGAGGGCATCTAGCAGGACGTTACTATATGCAGATACCCTTTCTACAGTGTTGTGGGGGATTTTGAACACCTTACTATGCGTTTGCTAAGTTGTTGGCATGTGCAAAAGCGCAACAGAGAGGAAAAACGTTAAAGTTTAAGTTAAGTTCAAGTACGTAAGTCATAAGTCATATCAGTGTATTTGTTGCATTTTATTACACTTTAAATTAAGTAAAATACCATCATATAGTATTTTTGAAAAAAATGTACAATTAAACATTACTAAGGTTAAAAAAAACACCTTTAAAAATTTTCAGAATTTTAGTTTAATTTTAAGTTTAATTTTAAACTTAATGTAAGTAAAATGTATAAATAAATACCCTGAAAATAAACAGATAGATACATAGATGTGTAGTTCGGTGAAGTAACAGTGTTGTAAAGCTGCAAAGCTGACATCAGGACCAAATGAACGGGTTCACGTTCCTCTAATGAGGATCCAAAGGTTTCCATGTTCACAATGTAATGTTCGGTTGCTAAACTATTATTTATTATGCAAGCCTGTACTTCACTAATGTCTCAATATCCACATAAAATGAAACCAACCTTAATTGTTGACAGTCCTTCAATTTTTGGCTGAACTCTTTAAATACAATTGGACACAGTTCTTGTTTTTCTGAATTTGTCTCGAGGAAAGTATTGTGTGGTTTTAAATCGAGACGTTATTTCAAGCCGGATAGCAGTACAGGAAATACTGTATTTTAGTATGACGTTCTGTTGACCGTGACAGAAGGATGTATAGGCTATATGCTCGATTACTAATAATTAACTAAAAAGTAGTTAGCTAAAATCATTGATAATAAATAGTTACAATAGTTCTTGCTGTTACTGAAATTAGAAACTAGCTGAAATCTTACTGATAATGTTAACGACGCCTGAAATGTTGGTATCGTGACAACACTAGACTGTTATTTTTGGTCTCTGGGTCTTCAGGAAAAGGGCAGATATGTTAGTGGCCGTTATCGCAGACGTCAGTAGCTTGACCACAGCTCAGGCTAAAAAAGCCCTTTTTAGCATCTTTTTTGTTCAGTGCCATTATCTGTGCACATTCGGCTGACTCACCAGCGCCCGGTGTGTCCAGAGCGCTCACAGGTGCTTTAACAAACCCTGACGTCAATGGAAACATGACTGATGTTTGTGTTTAAAGCCTGACCCTGCATCTATGCATGGACCTATCTCTTGAGAAAATTTCCACCATCAGCATGAGACACTCATGCATGTGAACTCAGCAAGGGTGCATGCAATTGATCAAAAATAAGACTCTACAATCTTAAATTTATATTTTAAAAGAATTCACAATAAACTCAGCATTAATAACATTAAGAAATAGTAGGAAAAAGTAGGAAAGACAAGAGGACACAATTGATGCATCCTTGATATCATGAACGCATCCAGAGATATAACACAATTACACAGATTCCTTAAGAAAGCATAGAATTATCATGTGGAGGCTAAGTTTATGCAACTAGCCACAGGTCTACCAATAAAATGTGCACTTATAATTCTTGAAGTCCAAAGATTCACCCAAAAATGAAAATTCTGTCATCATTTTCTCAACCTCAAGTAGTTCCAAACCTGAATTTCTTTTTTTTGGAATTATTCGAGGGTGAGTAAATGATGACAGAATTTTCATTTTCGGATCAACTATTCCTTTTAGTTGTAGCGTAAAAAAAGAGGAGAAAATCTGTAAAGCATGTAAAGCATCCACAGGAGCGTTGACTGGCCATCGGATTCTTACCTGAACCGTAGAGCTGATCTCTGCAGCGAATCCTCCGGTCACCGGAGCCTCGTGACTGATGAGCAGCCGACCCGTCTTCACCACTGACTGGAAGACAGAGACCATGAGCTGTAAGTCTATTGTAAATCAATTAGCACCATGGAAACATGCACAAGCCTCCACATTTCATCGTAGAGATCTTCAGAGTGTCAAAACACGATGTTGAAACATGAACCTTCCCGTCTAAAAAATACACCAAAACTACTCTCGACAACCAAATTAATAGCTCAACAGGATTAAAAATCCTTAATGCAAAGACCTCACGTTTCAATCGAGCTCCATCTGAATGAAATTTAAACTGCATAGAAAGGAACAATGTAGACCAGAGGTAATCCTTTTGTGAAACAATGGTTCCTTAGATGTTAAAAGGTTCTTCATGGAACCAATTAGATAAAAAAAGGTTATATGACATCGTGAAGCACCTTTAATTTTAAGAGTGTACATGTTCCTCTTGTCAACATGAGCACTGCAGCTCATGGATTTGAACACGTGGCAACTGCATTTATTAATTAGTTACAGAATGAAAACACCATTTGCTGCCGATTATGGATTTTGTTTGAAGTTCATACTTCACTGTCAATGGTCATTATGACTTGAGCCAAACAATCTTTCTGTTAGCCCACTCAAAATAAACAGCAGGTTGCAGCTGCAAAGCACTGACCAAATATCAGATTCTAAGAGATATGAAACTGACAGATCTTGCTGCAAAGTCAGCTCTTCAAAGAAGAAAAACAGGTGCAAGACAGCACATTATAATAGGACTCATCCATACGATTGTGATGAGGCATTTCCTGCAGAAACATCATGGTTTGTTCTGTAATCTGAATAACTATATAAAAGCCTCAAAAGACTTAAATGTTTGCTATTAGACAGTTATGCATCTGCCGAGAAGAGTGAGATGAGGTCTGGATGTTGAGCTGGAAGATAGCACAGAAGAAACTACACCTGCAACATCCACTGACTTCAATGTGTAAGCCATGTGTGCTGACTCTTTGGTACATGTTTGATAGATCTGTCAAGTACTGAAGTAAACAAACAGGCTGTACATGATAAGAACAGACTACTTGACAGAGTATCTTTAAAAGGCGAGATGCCATGAACCTCTTGAACCCTCCTTGCCACATGATTACATGTGGCAAGGAGCCGCATTTTTGACTGGACCTGTTGATCTCGCAGTCCTTGCCGTTTTAACCCACCATATACATCTTTAACATTCAGATACAAGGATCTCCTTTTCCATGCATAAGCATGAAAGTTATATAGGGCCCCAAACCACCAGGACATGGCTGTGCAATTAGCGGAATTTTCATTTCATTTTGGATTTTGACTTTCAACGATTATGAAAACACTACAGTTTATCAAATTCCATTTCTTTCCTTTAAATCAATGCACTGTTGCCTTTCCTACAGCACATTCAAATTAGTCAAATCATTTTATGGGATTATTGTAATATTCAGCCTCCTGCCAGATGTTTCTTTAGGAAACATCAAATCACAAATCAGGTGTCCCAGAGTGTTTCGAACAGTGCAACAGATGCTGGATGAACTTTGAACTGAGAAACCAAAAATCCCTCAGATCTCGACAGTCTGAAACAGCTTTGGGAATGTACTACTCTGTGACGTAATAGTGTGGATAAGCATCACCTCTGCAGAAGATGATCGATGCCTGCTTGTACAGCGCTGCCTGTTTAGACACATGTAGTGTTTACAAGAGAGGCAAAAGAGCATGTCTATATATGGAAATCAAATTATAAAGAAGCCCAGAAGACAACAAGATGCTGTGCAGTGCAAAACTGTTGAAAAATAGTCTTTGAAAAGCGTTCCTTCTGATCCCAATGTCACGAGTGGATGAACCCTATTTTTAATACAGTTTTTTATTAAAAGATCACTATGAGATACTAAGAAAGAAACGTTGGTCCTCAGGCCATCCAAGACAAAGCCAAAAACAGACAGGTTATAAGCTACTTTGGTCTTTAGAAATGTACTTCAAGTGTCAAAGTTTTTACTGAAATGCAGTTAGCTTTGTCTTGTTAAACAGTTGGGAAAATATCAAATGTTTTTCATTACATTAGATCAGTGCATTTGGTCTTAAAGTGACAGCAGCCAATAAACCTGCTGTTTACCCCCTGGGGTCGGCTCCTGCATACATGCGTTTTGAGACGTCGTCTCCTGATGCCAATAAGAACTTAAATTGCACACTGAGTTTTAATCTTAGATACAGATAAGATGAAATACAGATAAGATATGCCTGTGATAAAGTAATTCATATGAAACCAACACGATCTACAGTCTTTCGCATCTCCTTCAATATCTAAGAAACAAACCTTCACTGCTTTTCACTTTAGTAAATTTAATAAGAATCAATGACAATCAATTTCATTAATACAGTAAGGGTTGTGCAGGGTTTTAATTTATTATGTTTGCTTTGTATGTTTTTTCTATTTTGTGTTTTAATTGTATTACTGACTGCTGTTTGTTGACAGGTATTTTTTTTATTTTTTATTATTTTTTTATAAACACACTGACAGGGGCCTCCTGGTTTTTCAGGGCCTAGGACTGTCAATCTAACCCAATCTTTGGGTTGGAGTGGTTGCAGGATTAAATCCTGAAACACTGTGCAACTACCACCTCCTTCAAATAAAGCTTCTTTGTCTGGCATTATTGGTTCTTTGACTAACTTTTTACATCAATGGAGTCCTTCTAGTCCACAAAAGGATCTTTATAGCGTAAAAGGGTTCTTTAAATGTTTTAAAATGTTCAAATTTTACAAAAAAAAGAAAACTCTTTGGAACCTGTATTTGAGTGCTGAGTAAAACACTGCCAGTGGTTACTTTAGACTTGACAGTAAAACAAAGAATAATGAATAATTTAATAATAATTCCACACCTCATATCCAAGTTGGTTGACACGTCAGACACTGAGTCGCTGAAGCTGCTTCCGATGCCTCAGATGCCAGTGGACTGAGACGGGCACAGCAGCAGAATCTTGAGACTGTGTGCTAACATGGGTGTGAGATTTCGATAAGACAGCAAGAATGCAGGGGTGTGACTGGAGGCTTTTTTCTACGGCTGTCCCACAATGCACACGTTTTATTGTTATTAACCCAGTCTGACTGAAATATAAATGTCTTTTAAAACAGAAGGAAAAGCGGTGACTAGATTCAGACATCTTCAGACCATGAACATATTTGTCTGAAGTATATTAATGCCAACACACTGCAGGTGATCTGTTTGCTGAACATATTTAACTTGCATTAGTGCGGCTTTAACAAACCTCCGTGCTCGAGGGAGTGATAGACTGTCCTTCGAATGCCTGTACTCTTAAACCAGATGCTATTCAGGTAGCTAGATATAAACATGTCGACGCCTTAACGATCTTGCTCAGCACGGTTCTGCAAACTGTTGCGCTCTGTCATGCGAGTATTTGACCCCAAAGAGAAAAAAGACCAGAAAAATACAACATGCAATAATGTTTCGCCTTCTTGCAGCAATGCTAATGAAGATAACTGTGTTGTGCTGTAAATATCAATCTGTCTTATTTCCAGTTTTCATTTCAATTTAAAATATTAACAAAACGTAAGTTATATATATATATACACACACACATACACACGCATAATATTCAAAGAAATTATTTTGGTAAAATGATTTTTAAACTTAGACCATATGAGATATAATTCTTTGTTTCTTTTTTTCTAGTTTTGCTTGTTTTAAGATGCTTATGAATAGTTTTAGGATAGCATTTCTACATTCTAAAACCAGTTTAAACAACAAGACTCTTGTTGATTATTATTACAAGCATGCATGCATACAGTACATTAAAGCAGGATTTTATTTGATGTTGTGGCGATTGTTTGATGTTTTGGGAACCAGACTCTGGCTATTGATTTAACTTTCTTGTTATGTTGGATCAGATGCTGGCAGATCTCAAACCACCGACTGTTATTTTGACAAAATAAGGTCAAGAAGGTAAAAAGGTCAACATCCATGATGAAAGCTCAGCATGCAGCAGAATAGCTTCATCTACACTGGCCGCTGGGTTAAATGAGTCCGGTCGAAGTGATGTGGCACTACCTAACCCCATCAACCCGGTCATCAGTGGAGTTAACAGAGCGACAAGGAAAATCCTGAAGAGGCACAGCACATACCGCAGATAGTTCAGACACAAACAACCGACTGTTAGTACTGTATCCCGGGACAGAACGTCACTTCCCTGGAGTGAGAGTCTCAATGACCGCCTGGTGGTTTTCCAGAAATTCCACTGTGACGTATTGGATACGCTAATGACAAATGACTCCATTAATGAATGCTATGAGGTTGAATAATATCACAGTGAGACAAACGGTAGAGGTGTTTTTCCTACTGCAATAATATTATCCAATCCCAGCAGTGGGTGTTGATTCAAATGCTAAACAATTATAAGTGGACTTAAAGTAAAACAATACGCCAATGTTCGTCACGACCCATTTACATGTGACAGAGGTCTGCAAACACTTCTCAGGGCTGCTGGAGATGCCTCAGGGCAAATAACAGCCACACAACAGAAACATTTAGAAAATATGAGTGTTTGACGTAAAGAAGTCCCATTCTCACAAAAGCTGCAATAATACAGTCATTTTCAGAACCTCATGGTTTCACGTGTTGTCACATTCTTAAAGGAATAGTTCACCCAAAAATGAAAATTCTGTCACCATTTACTCACCCTCGAGTAGTTATTAAGATATGATATTATGATATTATGAAGGAAGTTTGTAACCAGGCTGTTTTGGTCACCATTTACTTTCAGTAAGGAAGTAGTATGGGAAAAACTACTATGGAAGCCTGGATCTAAACTTTTTTCTGAATATCCTCCTTTGTGTTGTCCTGTTATTTGCAGAAAGCACCCATTAGTATCCCACTGTCACCTGCCAAGACCAGTTCCCTGCTCACACACATACCCTGTCTGTTAAAACGACCAGGAAAACAACTCAAGGAAGAAAACTAGGAGTACAAACACAGGTCCAAAATGAAGTCGTACTGTTTTGTCTTTATGAGGTTCCAGTGGCATTTTAAAACACATGTCTCTGTCATGAACTGAAGAGACAACTTAATGAGAAGCTAATGTGCTGACAATTAACTACGGCCTGCGGCGTGGATGCCGATTTTATTGTCCAATGTGCTGTGCGTTTGTATCCCAGACAGATGAATGTTTCTCATTGCCTCTCCGATTCAGAACGCCATCTGTCTAAAAAGGACTGAGCTAGTGGTCAGCGCTGTCAACTAACTGCTTATTTACAGCCTGACCTCTCAACACCAGCGGTTCAAAGCACTCATTACAAACACTGCTTGACCCCGAGACACGACACATAATGAACACAAAAAGCAGGCTTTTCTGGGACGCTCAAACGCTCTCTTTACATGGGACAGGCCAGTCATTTACATTTTTAAATGCGACTTTAAATGTATAGCTAACACAATAATACAAATTTACTGGAAATGAGTTTGTTGCTTCATCAGATTCGGAGAAATGTGTCTCTGCTTCACTTGTTCAGCAAGGAATGCTCTGCAGTGAATGGGTGCTGTCAGAATGAGAGTCACAATAATCCACAGCACTCCAGTCCATCAATTCACACATTGTGAAGTTTTTAACTTTTAACAGTTCGTTGTTTCTGACTAGGGTTGTGTACAGTACCTGAAATTCACCACCGGTACCCAAGAGTGGCCTTTTTTTCTTGAGTGAATATATTCTTGAGTATTTATTTTTCTACAATTACGTTTATTTAGTCAGTTCCTTTAAAAGTACTGAGTTTGGCACCCATAGTCCACAATCTATAACAACACTTCCTCCAGTTGTCTCTCACGTCAAAATCCATCAACATATTTGTTTAGAGGTGTGTCTGGTTTCAGTAAATCTGATTAAAAAAATAAACCCATCTACAGTTTGGATGCTCTTTTCAGTAAAGGTGAATTACTCACACTAATAGTTTTTGTATTGTTGGGGCTTTAAAGCTCATGGTAGACCTAAAAAAACGTTTGCGAACTTTTCTATGAAAAACAACTTTGGTGTCGTATTTAAATGCCCAAGGTCTCTCTTGGTCCTGCAGCAAAACCAGTTGACAACCGCTGCTTCAGCAGTCCCTTTCATCATCTTTGTCTCCTAAATGGGCTCCATAATGTAAAATGACAGCAGTGACAGCAATACGGCCTCAAATATAGGAGGTTTCACAACAGCCATACAATAGCCCGAAATAATTACACGTTACTCGGGGAGCAAAAATTACACACAACGTCTGAGGTCTTTATGTCAAAGCCCTGCCATAAACAGAGCTCTCTTACCGCACGAGATCATAATGATGATGAAATGTTTTTTATGAGCAGTGTGTTTGAAAAGGATATCATACATCTACAGAACGATCAGAGAATCTCCTGACATTAAACACCATCTAAAAGCACTAGAGAAAGATGTTACAGTTCACACCACAGGTTTACCATTAGAGACAATTATACACTGCTGACGTATTCTGTCACTTTCCCTGTCTGATGATAAAAGACAACATCAAATGACATTCACAGCAGGCTTTACTTCCATCATGTGTTCGGGTTATTACAGTTAACTAAAACCCATGTCTACTTTTTGTTTAGTTGAAGTTGTAGTATTAAAACACCATAAAGATAAAGAATATTAGACAAAAAGAATAAAAGTGACATTAAATGTAATTAAAAATTCAAGTGCAAGCAGAAAATCACATGATGATTAAATGTTAGGGGTGGAAAAATGCATTCATTTTTCATATTACTACTTGTTTATTTTGTGCTTCACAACAGATGTTTACATCCTTTGATATTTCATAAAATAATGTTTTTATCATTTGACTTATTTTAAGAAGTGCATTTTACTATAATAATGGTACAAGTGCTTAGAAGTTACACTAAACCGTCACATCGACAGGCTGCAGCGAAGACCTTTGAGTTCCTGTGTGTACTTTATGATGCTAAAATGCATTTTTATGCTTTTAATATTCACAAACACCAGTGTCAATATATCAGCTATTTTAACATGACTCGCCCATTACATTTTAAAGTTTAGAGTATTGAACTGTTCAATAAACATGCCATTCATTGTTGTAACATGATTTATGAGATTGGATTACTTTTAGTAAAGTAACTAGTAATGTAATGCTTTTCTTTTAAATTTACAGTTACTTCACTGACACCTCACATATGAGTGAGCTTGAGCACATTTGAGCCCTTGAGACGAAGAACCATACGTTCATATTTGTTTAATTTTGAGTAATACGATTTTTTTCACTTGGATTGTGACCATTATATTGTATATTTTTATTTTACTTGATGGACAACAAAAGCTTCTCAATTCTAACTGTGCGTTCACACCGCCGCCGGCGAGAGCGTCAAAATTCGCCCTGGCTGTCTTTTTTTTTTTTAATATCCGAAGCGGACATGACAGCAAAAACGGCATCTCCATTCTTCTTTTTCCACGTGACGCTATTTTAATGTTTAAAATGCAGACTCTTGGTCGCGCCAAAATATCACCAAACTGTTTCTGTATACAAAGTTCACACATACAATTAATGTCACATGATTGTCTCAATTTTTTTTTTTTTTTGGACTTGAAATATGGTTGTTCATCTCATGCACTCATTTGGTTTTGCCAAAAATATAACTAATAATATAAGCAAATAACGCAAAAGTATTTAATGCAAAATTGTAATGCATTACTTTTCAAAGCAGCTTTCCCTAACACCGCATGCAATATTGTGCTTTTTGTGCAATAAACGACAGCTACACTTCTCGTCGGAGGGAATGAGGGGTTAACGTCCTCTCTGCCCCGGTCTCAGTGTCCGTGGTGGCGACGGTGGCGGCTCCTTTACTGCATATTGTGCTGCAGGGCTGTGATTAGGACGGGCCGCTCGCTGGAGGGAAATGTCATGTTTACTGCTGTTCCCATACACACCCTGCATAATGAGGCCTGCACAGTGCCAGGCATCCCGACGGACAATCGCTGCGTTTGAGGTCAACGGGTTCCAGTGAGAATGCAGGAGACTAGTTGATTAGTCCTGCCACTAGTCTTTAGCTGCACTTGTTCTAAAAACAGCAAAAACAGCAGCACATAATTGGCCTAACCAAATATCTAGCCAGTAAAGATATTACAGGAAGAGAACATTGACACGTCCTGCACACAATATAGATGCTGTTATTTTTTAAAATGGCCTCACGTTAATCAGCGCTTTAACGTGTCAGAGCTCTATTAACACTCATGGGAAACGGAAGGCTGGAGGGTAATTCATGCACACGCATATCAGAGCGGCAAGCCTCGCTCAGGGCTTCCCAACATAAAGCCTGAATGGCAGGGGAGACCGAAATAGCTCCAACAAGTCAGAAAGCCCACTTAAACCCAATTCTGCCAACTCAGGAAAGCCTGACGTGACCTGGCTTTATCCCTTAAAACAGGCCACCAACCCAGAGCAACAGAAAGATCAAAAACACACCATAAACACCTTTAGTTTCTCACACTTAATAGCAAAAAAAAAAACGAGAAACCAGAAGTACAAGGGCAAACAAACCACTTCAGGAAGAATGCTCATGTCAATAAACAGCTGCATTCATTCAGCCCTAGATTTACACACACACACACACACTCTCAAACTGGACCATTATTTGTTTTGCTGTGATCACAGTAAGTAAAAACAAGTAAAATGTGGGAAACATTCTAAACAGGATTATTATTGTAAATAATAGAGCGCCAAATTTAAAACGAAACTGAAACGACAGTTCTTGTTAGAATTTGTGAGCTTGCCATTAATTGCATTATATAACATTACAGCATTTTTAAGATGATTAAAAAATAAAAAACTTCAGGTCTTTTTTGTATCCAATTATAAGCACTTCTATAACTACTACATACATTGACACTTTTGCCAGCTGCTTTTATCTAAAGTTCCCTGCAAATCATTAAGAGCGGTGTACTTTTTTAGCTGCAGAAAAGCTCATGTATGCATGGTTCATGCGTCAAACTGATATGTATATACAAGAACTCAAAAATGTGTATTTTGCCATCATTTCCTCACTGAAAGGTCATTCCAACTGCAAATTTTTACATCAAATACAAAAAAAAAGGGAATTTAGCAAATAATCATGCATGCATTTACAATGAATGTGTGCAGACGCGGTCAAATGTACAAAAACACAACAAAAGCATAGTCTGGAGAAACTCCTGAGCTGTAGAAACAGGTCTGTGCCAACCCCGCAGAGGACTTCAGATGACGCCAACCCTGAAACAACACAGCACTACCTAACTCTGCTACTAATTTATAATGTTCCTTGTCTGTTCGATTACATTATTAATGGATCTTTATCTCACATCTATGCCGTATCTAAATGTACAAGCTACTACTACATATACTTTGCTTTGCAATGATATGTATCATGAAAAGCGCTATACAAACAAATTAGAATTGAAAAATTCTAGAATTGAAGAACTGTGTGTTTAGTGAAGACTAACCCATGCACAGAAACTCTTCACAGACTACTTTAAAAGAGATGTGGAAGTTTCAAACGAATCATTAAAGTTGAATAGTTCTTTTTAAATGCATATAACAACAACATTATATTTGAGCCAATAACTTTCATGCCAAAAGAACAACACTAGCTAAATTCATATCCACTGTAGAAGAACAACAACAAATACTTGCAATCCCAGAAGAACTGGTGTCAGAGACTTGGACTGCTTCTATTCTACTTTTGTGTTTCCGTCCATGTTGGAGTTTGAGAGCGTAAACAATCTTCTACATTCATTGTATGGAAAAGAGCAGCCTTTAGTTTCACGGAAGAAGGGAAGTAATGGTTTTTCACATTAAAACAACATCAGGGTGAGAAATGGAGATTTAATTTATGGGTGAACCCTCTCAGATTTTCCTTCTGTGGAAATGTGTAAGATCTTAGAGTGCTGCCGTTCTGCACGTTATTAACACGAGTTAATCTGCTGGTGTTAAATGGAGATACCGGTCATACTCATTTTCAAACTGTAAAGCTTTAACAAAAACATCTCCTAAAGACTTGGACGGGGGCCCTGGGGGACACTTTTAGCTCTAGCGTCTGCGTGACCTGGACTGCAAATCACTGAGCCACATGATTACACTCGAGCAGAGCCAACCCAGGCCTCACTGCACTAACCATAACTAACTCCAGTGCACTCAGGAGGCCAAAACCTCCATTCACTTACATTATGCTGCCACTGGAGCGCTGCTGGACCACTGCTTTCCTCTTCATCAGAGCTGCTGAGCAATCAATATACCAAACTTAGACCCCACTGACTTCTCCTTACATTCACTACTTAGTATTCAAGCAATAATTGCATTAATAGTAATGAAATCTGAAACGATTTGTGAAATGTTTTTCAGAAATGTGTGTTCTTAGTTTCAATGAAATGAGTCATGTCGAATCTGTTGATACGGTTTTATTTTATGTATTTATCAATTCACTTATTCTAAATGACCTATATTCACGTTTAAAAATTATTGATTTTTGAGTGTTTTTAGAAAGCCACAAGTAAATGATCTGTGACTTACACAAAAAGAAGTTGAAACATGTACATAAGCTATGATTTGTGATAGAAAATATTTCATTTCATTGTTATTGAAAACACAACAGTTATGTCTCAGGACTGGTGTAAAAGGTGACGTCACTACAAAGTAAATGATTAGGTCATTGGCTGGAGGCAGTCTAAAGAGTAAATGAGGGGAAAAAAACAACAGCTTTGAGTGAATAAGAAGCCACTGTTCCCTCTTTCTCTTTTTATGAGGCTGAGTGGATTTCTCCTGATCTCATCCAAGCAATGACACAGAGACAGAGAGGAATTCTAGAAATCTCACAAGTGCCGAGCCGAGGAATGCAAACTGTAGGAATGAGCGGAAAAACAGATCTGATGAGGGCAGTTAAATGAAGGGTGATTAAAAAGGAGAAGAAAAAGAAAGGAGTAGGCTATTCAGAAATAAAGGAGGGTTGTGACTGCAAAGACAACTAGAGGAGCACATAACCAACTAGAGCCCGACCGATTTATCGACAGGCCGATATTCAAAACTATCGGTATCAGCATTTATAATGGCCGATAAATGAATATTAAAAAATAACACAATTAATTAAATGGACGAAACACCCTTACTGGTAACTTGATTTGGTTGTTATTGTGTTTTTGTTCTTTAATATCTAAAGTTTCTATTTTTTATACATCTTCCCCCAGTTTCACAGACAAGGCTTAAACTAGACCCAGACTAAAATGCATGTTTGAGCTGTGTCAGAAGATGTCAGTGTCATTGTTCTGTGTTAAGATGCACACCTGTAATATTTTCCTATAAGGCATTTATGTATTTTGATGTTCCTCTGCTCTGTTGTGACAATGATATTTTAGAGAATACTCAACTATAAATAACTATTCTTGTACCAAACCCTGCCTCTGCTGGACTGGAGCTACTGAGGACTGACTGATTATACACTACCTCATATACTGTTAGCAATTTATATTTGATCCAGTCCTATTCAAAGTTACATTTATAAAGTCTTTTAAAACTGGTAACTTTGATTTGTTTGTTGTTGTGTTTTTTACTCAAAGGACTTCTACATCTATACGATATATGAGTGGTTTGAATCAACTATGCACACACAGATTACTAATACTGCTGAAATCTCTATTTCTCCATCTGTACTTCTCTAGCAACAACAAAAAATTAACAAATGAAATAATGTATGAAATAACATTAACATCTTTACATTACTGAACTAAATTACATTAAATTCATTCAAAATAAAATGAAAAAGTCTAAAGTACAGATAAATAAAACAAATACCCATTTTTATATTTTTGCATGTTGTCCCAAAACATTTGAGCAGGATGTAACAAATACATAGTTTATTTCTTTTGGTATCTCTTGTCCAGTGTGCCAATCATTTTCTCAAATCTCTCTATTCTTGGGCGAATATATCTCGCTATCCGTGTGTAGTTGGACGCTTGAACATGTCGAGTCTACGCTGGTTTCACACTGGCACTGCACGCGTCAGCAGGGAGTAAAGCTGCGCTTATTTTTTCCGGCACCCATGTTAACGGAAGAGAGCTTTCACACAGCGCGTAGCAGGTGCAGAGAAATGACATAAATCAAAGCACATTGCACACAGCGTTCGGAGAAGAAAATACAACAGAAAGATGCTGCAGTACAAGCTTAAGTCAATGCAAAGACGCTATTAGACATCCTGCAGTGTGATTCACGCAAATTAAGCGGCGCGCCAAGCACGTTGGTAAGCAGCGTGAAAGCGGCGCACGATTGTGATTTCATACTGGCAGCGTTTGTTGCGTGCCGCTTCCGCGCTGCAGGATGTCTAATTGCGTCTTTGCATTGACTTAACCAGTAAATCACTCGCGCTCAATGCTTCATTCGCGTCTGGTGTGAACACAAGAATGAATGTCTTGTTACGTCCACAAATGCATTTGTTTATTTAATATAATCGCAACATCATCGCGTAGCCTGACAATCGCGATTGTGATATGATAAATCATGCAGCACTACTGGCTGCGCACAGAGACTAGAAAGAGAGGCAATTCTACCTCTGCAAGAACAGTCTGCTGCTGACCACTCACAACCTTTAAGATAGTTGTTTTTTCATATTAAAAGAACCCGCTACTTATTATTCGTTAGTTTTGAGCAGTGAAAGGTAACATTAGTGCTTGTTGTTTGTGGTTTCTCTGATCACAAACGATCCAGTATTCATGGAGTACCTTTCCTGGTCTTCAGAATAACATTTAAGCACTTTCAAGGACTTTACAGTCTCCGTCTCAACATTTAAACTAGTCTTTTAAGGACAAGTAGAGAGCCATAAGAACCATACTGTGCATTTGTGCAAAAGGAGGACGGTTCAGTACAGTATTTGCGGTTCATTAATATGGATGCCTGAAGGACGGCTGTGAGCTATACGCTCATACAGCATGTTAATCAGAACCCTCGCTGCACACCATTATGCTACGCTAACCCTCTCCTTTGAACCCCAGGCAAAGCCTTGAAAAACAGACAGAAAGGTCTGTGGGCCACATGAGAACAGAGCAGATCCAGGGCCTAATGCGTGTGGGGTTAGGCCACGGTCCAACCTGAAGGGAAGCATAAAGCACTGGATTCGGATCAGTCATCAGTAACTTTCCACTGCTTTTCCACAAATAAAGCACTGAAACAATGGCCACACATGACAGAGTTACGACACCACCTCCTGACCAATATGTGTGAACCGCCGAGTCTCAGAACATCCAGCGGCTGTAAACCAAAGTGATGCCTCTTAATAATGTAATTATATGTGCAAGAAGTGGTCATAAATATGCACGATGCAAACCAAGCCGCCAGCCTTTCTTCCTCTGCCATCTCCACTAGAGTCATTCCCAGAGACTTGCCAATAATATTCTCGTGCTGTGGTCGTCATCAAAAGGTCCTCAGTCCTGTTAAGCACAGCACTGCACCACTTCCTGTTGAGGACATGTGACTGTTTTAACTATGGCTGGAGAGTGTTTTTTAAAGAGAAGGTTAGGGTGTTATAGTACTGAATGACGCTTCTGAAGTCACGGTCAGGTGTGTTTTCAGTACAGCAGATGTGAAAATAAAAACAAAATGCTCCAGTTTTCCTTTTTGATTGGTAATTAGTCTCCATCTTCTAAATAAATTATGATTTAAATGCTATTAAGGATAACAAATCTATTTGCTGCAAAGATTTTATATATATATATATATATAGTGGTGTGCAATATTTCCACATTCTTCAAAACAGAATTTATTTTCAGCAGAAGGTGTTTAAAAACACCTTTTGAGTGAGTAAATGATGATGTGAATTATTCCTTTAATATAAAGAAAAGAAAAAGAAATAAGAAAATTTCTTCACTACTCTTGCGTGAAACAGTATTTAATTCAGTTTCTTGAATGCTTCGACTAAATACACATATTATACCTGAAAATAAAGCAGTGGGGGTTTTGTATGTAATGTTATATTTTGTTACATTGGAAAGATTTGTCTTTATAATAGGGAAATTAGTTTGGCTGTAATGCTCAGACAACTTGCAAATCAGAAAAACCAACATGACAAAGAATCATGATAAAATCGGAAATCGTGATTTTTATCTGTTCTAAATGTACCTTAAACCAATCATTTTTAAGTTGTTAATACTCTTATTGACACGGCCGTGGACAGATTAATTGTTGGTGTTTTTGCCATTCATTTGATAGGACAGGTCATTTTAAAGTGTCCTAATATTCTGTTGGACTCCCCTACAACAGGTTTAAACGCATCTAAGGTCAGAAAACATTGCAAATTTCTCAGAATATGCATTTAATATTAGAATCATTTTGCAATGACTTCAATACGTTTTTTTTTTTTCAAATTAATTCGGTTCTTAAGGTCTGTAAACCCCTCCCTTCCATAAGCCAACTGTATTTCTGAAATGACTGTTTCATCTTGGACGTAATGTCTGATAAAAATCATTGTTTGTGAGCGGAGCGCTGCTTTGTAAACCGCGTTACCAGAGAAACCTAATCTCTACCACGCGGACAGCGCCTCCTGCTGGTGCACGTCTGTGGGAGACGCTGCAGTCACTGGTAAAATGTTCTCATTGTACTGCTGTGGTAAAAAAAAATCCTTTTAACCACTGATTCTGTTCTAACCACTGAACAGCGTTTCCTCGACATGATGTATTCACTGACTAGTGGAAGTGTTTGTGGGCAGATCAGACTTTCTTTGTATTTCACAGGCTGGTGGGGATCATGCAATTATGTTACCTAGTGATGTGTACCGGTAACAGGCAGAAGATTCGAAAATGTAACTCACTCGTTAAGGTGATTCTGAGTCGACTATCTTTTGAGAGACAATATCTTTATCATGCACTTTTTTGATGCGCAACTTTGCAGACTGTTCACAATGAAGGACAGCTACATCACAAACTGCAATTAAGATATTTTTTGAAAACCCATATTAGCTGCTCTTTAAAAATCACTGAACATCTAACATGCGTTGAGGACATAAACATAAGGACAGACGTAATGCATCCATCTCTTTGGTGTCAGAAAGTTCAGAACAAGTCGTTCCTGCAGTTTCAGTAAATGCTCTTTTTAGACTGAACAGAAAGTACAGTATGATTTCCGAGCTCAGTGAACTCATCTTTAAAGATCAAGGTCTGCAGAGTATTAGATAACTCTGCAAAGCCTTGCATGACAGCAAAATGAAGCGGGACTGAAAAGGACGAGTTCGGCAGTCCACTGAAAATGGCTTCAGTGCCTGATGGGATCATAAGAGTCATTAACCTGTTCACATGTCCATCATAACTCCAGCAGACACGAGTGAGTTCAAGCTAAATGACACTGGAAGCCGCCGAAATGAGCTGGGCCACTTTCTGGTTGCATAACAAAGCAGTCTTGGCAGAACATGTCTGCAGTTTTCCATCCTGACTGGCTAGATCAGATGTTCTAATAGGGGAAATCCAAAACTGACTAACTGAGTAATACCAAAAGTAAGCCTACCCTTCAATAAAGAAGATCTGTAGATTTCAGAACTACATTTAGTAAATTCAGACAATACCAAAAATTACAAGTCATCATTCATTATCAAGAAAAAAAGAACAAAAAAATTAAAATATGCTGACGAATAAAAAAAAAATATTTCTATTGCATAAGGGGAGAAAAGAAAAACCTTTCCTGTAAATCATAATGACAAATTATGTGCATAGCAGTGATCTACTCAACCCAACACTGACCGAACAAAGATGCTTGAGAACAGTGTTGAACTCTCTATATTGCACAATCATTGTTATTTTATTTAGTGCTTGACTGACACATCACTCGCCATTGCCCGATAAATTTGTTTACATTTTAGCCGATATATTCAAGACGGGAAAATTATTTTGAGGCATGCCGGTCTTTTATTTTGACAGCGCTCAGAAAGGAAGCGCTCATGTTCTCCATCTTATTCGCCTTTGTCATTTAGTTTTGTCTAATATGAATAGAAGTCAATAGAACAGTTAAACAAAAATGTACACAAAAAAAGTATTATAATGATTGCTTTAATGCTATTTATAACAGACAAACAAACATTATAATAATTTCCTATTTGCACTCAGCAAATACATATTTAATTCATTTAAACACATCTTTGAATGACTAATGAACATTTAATTTCACAAAACTAAAGTCGAATCTAGTTGTGAGATCATGTGAAGTGTGTTTGTCTCTTCAGCAGTCAGTCGTGTGAACTGAACGCTGCATGGAGAAGAGTTCAGCTACACAGGAGATGTGTGTTTGACCAATTTAAAACTTCCGATTTCAAATTTTGCTGCACTTTACGCATTGCACACGGTAATATTCATATTATTATTACTGTTTACAAGCGGTGTGACGAGATCTTGTGGCACATTTTTATTTGCATACACCTTTATTTTTCATTTAATTGTTTAATATCTAAAACTATTTTGGTGTCTGCTTTCGGTTAAAAAAAAAAAAAATCATACTAAAAATAAAAAAAGACACAAGGAACAAAACGTTGGTTTTTGTTAAACTAACCCTTTGAACTTGAACGTGAAGCACTGCTTTGGGTTGTAGAGGTGCATCTAAATGAATTAATAATTGATACAGAACATCCACCCGACTTTCAGAGAAACCCACCAGGCTGAACCACAAGGTTTTTGAATTAGATATGCATTAGAGAGCGTGGCACTTAGCAGGCCGGCTGATTCATCTGGAGTGTTTCTCTCCAGTAGATAAAAGCAAGTCAGGCTCGGGCTCCAACACTCTTCCAGTAATCATCACACCACGGCACGCAATTCCACATCCAAAGTCAAAAACATGCTGCATACAAGCTGACTCATTATCTTTAGAGAGTCATTGCACCAACGCAGTCAAGCCCGTGTTTGCTGTGAAATGAGACATGTAATGACGTGCACTTTCATTGTGGGGTTCAACAGGTTCAGCCAACAGCGCTCCGTCTCCACATGGGATACACTCCGGAATTCCATGGCACGCATGCGCCGTCTCACTTTACAGAGCAAACAATCCCATTAAGATCAGCCGGGTCACTCCTCTATTCATCTGTGTGCAGATCCATCAGGTATTGCAACGGCTCCATGGGCTTCAGGTCAGCGAGAGCACAGATGATGCACGACCTCAAATGAACCGCATTATCCTGTCAAGTAGTCTCCATCAGGAAACTCATTCTACGAAGCCAAAACAACAGTTGTGCTCCGAACAGAGTCCTTAACAGCACAAACACTGCACAAAACCCTTGAAAGTCAGACAGCATTGTTCTGCACTCCTGAACGCGAGCGTTTGTGAAACTGCTGTGCATTACAAAACTCTATTGTATGATTTTCATAGTGAGGTCATGAGATGACCCTTCGTAATTAATAAACTGCAGACGTATTCTCCTAAGTTTGTTTCGAGGTAACACGTGTACCGACGCTGTGGCAGTTACGCTCGTATGATGTTAAAGTGCTGCGCGTCAATGAGGTTTAGTGTTTCCATGCATTTTTAAGTCTCATCAGCTCTAAGGTGAGAAAGTGGCTAAAATGCAAACTGCAGCCCAAATCTAAAATATTGGAGTAAATTAACACAATCCACCCCATTTCACTCATTTTTTCTTAATGCGTATTTAAAACATTTATCTCGTAGCATTTTAATGCAATTCTTATTCCAGTGTAAATGCACTCATGCCACCTCTAAACAGCCTTGATGTGCTATTTAAGGTGGCAACTCATTCAAAAAAAAAAAAAAAAAGAGCAAACATTTTTGATCCATTTTCCCAGAAGATCTTAGTAAATTAAACTGAAACTACAACAAGAGCATTCACATTGTAGTCAGTCTCACTCCACTTTATATTCCCCCCATTATCTCCTTTTTAGGTCTCTTTGATGAAGCCAGTTTCAGAGTTGAAAAGCATGAATTGGTGCAGAAAAATAAAATGGCGACACTTCATTAAGGTTTGGAAGGTCTTTTGTAATGCATGGCTTGTTTTCAGGGAACCGCAGCCTTTGCTGCATGAGAATTCATGAGTGTTTAAAACACATGATCATAATGCATAAGGTCTGGTTCTGTTGACAATCTGCTCTCAGATCATATGCCTCAGCATCTGCGCTAAGATTAACATCCTTTGAAAATGTAGAAGAATGAGGATGGTAGATGTTCAGGACCACCGAGGCAGAGGAGCTCCAGGAAATCCAACCTTCACATTAAAAGTAGGAATCAGCAACACTGTGCAAACACGAAGTACATCTCAACATGCATTTAACTAGATGCAAATGCAAGAGCAGCGAACCGCCAGACTCAGGGCACATCTTGATCACGTTAACCGGACGAGGCATAGCCGTTTGCTTTGGAACGTCAGCTGTGCAGCCGAGACGGCCAGAGAGCAGAGCGAATCAAAATATCCTTTAAATACAGAGCTGAACCCATACGGAAACAAGACTCCCATTGTAATGAGGAGCCGGCCTTTCCAAAGTCTGCTGACCACTGGCCTTCACACATGAAGGGAAGCACCATCTCTAATCGCAGCTCGTGAAGAAGAGCGAACCGCAGACTGGGTCACACGCTGGGGGTCCAGACAAAAGAACACCAGTGGAACATCTGGACTGAAGCCCGAGACCTGGCCAACACTAAGACCTGCAACTGACCTGCCATGCCAACTCTGATTTAGGATATCATCCATGTGTAGGGCACCTCTGGACCTCTCAGACAGACACTTGTGATTTATGGGGCTGAATTTAAATGAAAGTGAATACGTGCTGTTCACAGACCTGCAAGGTCAAGGGTTCGCTAAATCTCCATGAATGTCAGTAAGATGTTTTCAAAAGTCAGATGTCTTTCAGTCATTAAGTCTTGTATGCTATGTTACAATTTAAAATAACCGTTTCCTAGGTGAACGTGTTTAAACGTGTATTTATTCCTGTGGGCAAAGCTGAATGTTCAGCATCATTACTCCAGTCTTCAGTATCACACGATTCTTCAGAAATCATTCTAATATGCCAGTTTACTGCTTAACAAACATTTCTGATTATTATCAATGTTGCAGACAGTTTCTCTGCTTCATATTTTTGTGCAAACTGTGACATTTTATTTTTTAGGATCCTTTGATTAAAAGATATACAAAAAGAAGGGCATTGATCTGGAACAAAACTTTTGTGACACTATAAATAACTGCGTCCTAGCTAAAGTATGCATACATAGTTAATTATTCCATAATACTGCCCGTACCAATTCTGCATTACATTTTAGCTCTTCTGTAGTCATTATGAAAAACAAAACCAGAGAATCTCTGTAGGTTTGAAAACTCATGAAGGTGAATCTAATCCTTTACTGCCAAGATGGAAACTCGTATTAATTTTACTATTGTAACCATTTGTGCTCACCATGGGACACGCATTATAATATTTTCAAAACATGTCGCGGCTGCCTATATTTGAATGAACGGAAAGAAAAAACACTTTCCACATTATATCATCTAGGCTGCTGGTCTGGCAGGGGCAACCTGGCCATTTTGTTTATCCTTCAAATGAATGTCTATTACATTTTCTGAACGGTTCCAGACCCCAGAAGGGAATAAAAACACACACACACACACACACACAGCTTTCCGTATAACTGCACTTTCAGCCGATTCCCTGTGTCAACAAGCAGCACGCGTATATATAGATCTCATAGTTGTTGATTAGCAGTCCTGTGGCTCATCCAGAGAAAGTAACAGGAAACCCAAAACAACATGTTTTAGATACGTGTTGCTTTAATGACCACAGACAGGAGCTGTGATGAATATGTATGAGACACATGCTGCCAGATGTACATCACTTGCTGGTTGCTACACTTGAAAACAATGAGGCCTAAACACAATTTCCATTGGCCGGGATTACATGGTTTGAACTAATAAACGTAATGTGATGCATAGTTGTCAGTCAAACGTTTCTCATACATTTCAGCAAACGGAATATTACTTGCTGCATAGCTAGCCATTCATGTAACCATAACCGTATTAATAATTAGAACTGATCGAATCTATTTGTTTTCACAATTAACAGATTTATGCTATACTACAGAAAAAAATGCTAAAGAAACAATTTTCACTACAATAAATTTAAAAGAGAGAAAAAGAGAATCCTACATCTGATTGAAGCATTCAACAGCCCCATAGGGTGTATATGATATATACATATACACACACACACACACATACATATATATATATACAGGGTGGGTCATTTATATGGATACGCCTTAATAATATGGGAATGGTTGGTGATATTAACTTTTGTGTTTGTGGCACATTAGTATATACTAGATGAAGTGAGGGAGGAAACTTTTCAAGATGGGTGGTGACCATGGTGGCCA
>JAUYWG010000051.1:3832479-3847486 GCA_034779775.1 Enteromius afrohamiltoni
TAAAAGTTTTTCTTTACATAGTATATTTGTATGTACTGTGTATATTTATTAAGTGTATAAAAATACAAACACATGCACTAGTTATGAGCCATCTTTACATCGCTCATCTGGAGGAGGAATCCAGCAGACACAGACGTTCTTCACCATCAAACAACGGGGCACACGGAGGAAGAAAACTGGGACCATGGAAGAAATAAGCTACAATTTGTGTTGACGAATTTATGGAGCACTTCTCTGGCGGAGAACTTCAAGATGAAATTAAACCTCAGCCAGAAACCATACATAACACTTTATCATCTCAAAGCTCTTATCACAGCACTATGGTGCTAAAATAGTTTTTTTTTTTTATATTGCGTACTTACTTTCAGGATTGATATAAGGCCCAAGTAATTATTCATAGTCATCCAAACAGTATTAACTGATCATTAATCACAGAGTAACACATAAATCATAATCCAACAGTGATTCCAAAGGCTCTGGCATCCTAACCTCAAACCGGAAACTTATTAGGACATCTAGTGGTGTTGAAGGGTATCTGTGTCATATACACAACGCTGGAAAACTTTAGGGACTGTTCGATTCTTTTGAATGTTTTTGCAGCTTTATTCAGCAAGGGTGCATTAAACTGATCAAATATTAGAGTAAAGACATGATTAGTGTTACAAAAGATTTCTATTTTAGAATAAGATGCATCACAGTTCCAAAAACACAGCAGAAGTGCAGCAGAAACCTTTTCAGCATTTATAATAAACAGAAATGATTCCTGAGCAGCACATCATCATATTAAATGATTTCTGAAGGATCACTGAAGCCTGCAAAAATCTGATTGATCACAGCAATCAATTACATTACAGTTTTGAAAACAAATTAGTAATCTCACACCGTTTTTGCTGTTTATGATAAAATCACAATCAAATCTTAGTGAGCAGAA
Source organism: Enteromius afrohamiltoni (assembly GCA_034779775.1). Lineage (NCBI taxonomy): Eukaryota > Metazoa > Chordata > Actinopteri > Cypriniformes > Cyprinidae > Enteromius > Enteromius afrohamiltoni. The sequence goes on from JAUYWG010000051.1 coordinate 3,833,411, forward strand.
GAGACTATGAGCCTTATTCAAACATAGATTTTTCTGTCTAATCTAGTTAACAGACACATTTTTATAATGACAATTTTAGTTTGTAGTCAAGTTTAATAATGATTAGGGGTGCATCGATCCGATATTAGGATTGGATATCGGTCTCGATACTAAAAAAAAGCTGGATCGATAAAAGAAAAACAGGCCGATGGAACAGCTGGAGCATAAACAACATGGAGCGAGCCAAAGAGTCGGCTGTGCGGAGACCAGTGTTAATTTCGTTGCCGAATCATTTTCGTCAATGTTCGTCAACGACATTTTTCACAGATGAAAACGAGGTTGAAGTGACAAAAACTATGACCAAAATCTATTGACATTTTCGTCAACTAATAAAACCGAGAGGAAAAATGTTACGGAGGGACGATTGGAAAGAGATTATTTCAGAACGAATGGTTAGATGTGCACATTAACTGTATTTATAATCTAAACACTTGCTGCACATATCATAAAACGTTCAGAGAAGAGCAGGCATATGGATATGTTTGGAGATGAGAGAGAGAACTCAATTCAGTCCAGTTTCTGAGCACAGACACTGAAGAACACACACATAGCACGTCTCGCAAAGTACGAGCAAGTTACTCTTGAATGGAGAATTACACACAAAATGATTTCAAACTGTCCGTTTCGACTAGCATTCAGGTGGATTATGTATTACGTGAATTTAAATGGTAGGGAACATGTACAGTATCAGTACATTGCATTCGCGTGTATTCGCTTTTAAAGGGACCACAGCCTAATTTAGTTGCTATTGTCAAAGTCATGTTAAATCGAGCAATAAAAGTACAGTCACTCAATGCTCCTGACTGAATCACGTAGTACTTAGCAGTTAAATATTAATTAGATCAAATATTTCTGCTTGAAAGAATGAATAATATGGTAAACAATAAAGAATGCATAATTAACTTTGTATTAGTTTACTCTGGGGGTCAGCTGCTGTTTTATTTTGAATTCATGCAGGACTTTGCACGTAATGCGTTTATAATGTTTGGCAACTAGTTTGATTACTGTTGTATGTTTGACCAATACACTTTTGTTTCTACTACATTTTATTTATTTACATTTATTTTCAGAAGTTTGATTACATTCTATTTTCGATTCGAATGCATAATTGTTCTTTAAATGACAAATAAATAAGTATTCGATACATTACATCTGTTTGGTCTTAGTCAGGAAAGTTTGGTGCCTTTAGTTTCTTCTACACGGTGGAAGGTATGCAGTTTATAATATTAATTCAACAATGGTATCAGATCGGTATCGGGTACCGACAGATATACAAAACCCAGGCATCAGTATCGGTATCGGGACTGAAAAAGTCAGATCGGTGCATGCCTAATAATAATAGTAACAAATAAATTGTACAACTTTAAAACTGTATCCATAAAACAGGAAAAGTTATTTGCTCGAAAGCAATATTATATCCTTTTACTAAAGCAAACTTTTAAAGCACATTTTGCATTTTAGTATAATGATGGTGACCGAGGACTCAATACTAAAAATAAATAAATAAATAAATAAATAAAATACCATAAAACTTCAGCATGTGTGCCATTTCTGAAGTCTCCCGAAAACATGTAATCTCGGAGTCGGGAACAGACAGAAAGAAAAAATACTGAATTGACAATATTGACATGAGGAGAAAAAAAAAGACCCACAGATGGATGAACTAAATGGATTTGAGCTGGTAAAACAAGACCAGAGAAAACAACCCAAAATAAGCTTTCAATCGGTTTCACACAGTTTGTTTCATGCTATGCACAGACATTACGCAAACACGCATACATGGCAAAGTAATAAACATTGTACAAATCAAGCTTTGTTTTGTGCCTTTTTCCTTTATAAGTGCATTTTAAAGTTCTCATCAATCTTCAAATGCTGGTCTGTTTTATGTCTCCTGTTATTTACTGGAATGGTCACTGTGTTCATCTTTTGCTCTCACAACAACAACAACAACAACAACAAACTCCCTGAGCAGTCAGAGATCTGCGTGTTTGCTTCCTTCAGCGGAGCTCGATGCACATCTGGATTCAAAATGTTTTTGCTCTGCACTTTGATACTGACTTTATAGAAGCTAATAGAACACAACTGCATTTTCTTGGGTCATGAACAAACAGTTAGATTCCTTCATTGTTTCAGTCGTTCCAGTTCAGGGCAAATTACTTCATTACAAAAGTTACTCTAAGCTGCTACCAAATAATGGCACATGTGTGTGATATACAGTGGCATACGCATTTGGACGCCTGTGTAAGCCACATTAGAATATCACTGCGTTAGATTAGCACGCCAAATTGTATTTATTTGAAATGTACCAAAAGACAGACTTTTACACAACATGGGCACAGTTTGAAATAAGATCAGTATTGTGGGACTCTGCATTTGTTTGTTGTTAGCAGCTCATGTCTATAGTTAACGTGATGAACTACACATGTATTTCATATATTCATTCAAAACAACAACAACAAAGAAATCTAAAATAAAAATGAAAGATACTGCATTTTGAAACAACCGCTCAAATCGATACTGTGACTCTAATGCAAACACATTCATATATCACGTCTAACGTACATTTCTAAACAGTGTAAACGCAGACCCGCGTGTGTGAGGTAAATATAGAAGATAATAGGGGTGTGTGATGTACATCGTCTGCGATTGTTGTTATTTGCAAAAGCCATTTAAAGCACCCCTAGCCTGTGCCCGCCCATACTTCCTGTGACGCTACATTCATTTCGCGAGTCAGTCTGGCCAAGCTGCCGTTTTAGAGCATTTCCGTTTCCAAAAACGTGGAAACCAATGAGAAACGAGCTCCCCCCTCGGCACGACTGAGGCGGGTGGAACACGATGGCGCAGCAGTTCTGAAACCACACCGGCTTTCAAACATGGCGTGTACCGAGCAGCAACAATCGTTGGACTCTGCTGTTGCAGCTGCTTTGAGAAATTTTCATGACAGGTTTTCTTTGAAAACGGAGCAGAAGTAAGTAAAGTAAAGACATTTTCCTACTGCTTTAATGAAGCTAGCTACAATTGGTTACGGTGGCTTCAGGTTTCGCCGCTACGCATACGTCATCGGAATGAGTGGTCTGATTGGTTGTAGATTCGTCCAGCAGGTTAAACCCGCCTCCCAGAAGGTAAGGTAGCTTGGCCAGACTAAGCCAACGTCTACACTAATCCGGATAAATTTGAAAACGGCGCTTTCATCATCCACGCTGAAATGACTGAAAACACTTATGTTCCTGTACTGGGCATGCGTGAAACACAAGACCATTCGATCTGCGTCATTTCCATCTGCCATTTATTTACTTGCATTACGTCTTCTTTGAAGAAAAGCTATCTGGAGCATGTACAAACGGATATTAATCTTTAATAGGGCTGTCAAAATTGAGAGCAAACAAAACAACTGCTGTACAATGCCGTCGGCCTTCAGTTGAATTGGTCACATGACTGCATCATATGAATAAAATGCTTCTTCATTTTCGAAAGCCTCCGTTTTCACAGTCCACACTGCGACGCAAAAACAGCGCTTTCAAATACATCCACTTTGGAAAGTGTCTTCAAAAAGCTTCGTTTTCCTTGACAAAGAGGCTGTCTCAGTGTGGACGGAAGGCCAAAACGGAGAGAAAAAGATGCGTTTTCAAACGAAAACGTATTCGTGTGGATGGCCTAAGCTCCAATGAGCTTTAACGTTGCGGAAGCGCATACTTTACAAGTCTAGACTATTGCTCATTTGCAGTGTGTTCTTTCATTGCATGGCTCAGTCAATTAAAATTCATAGAACAATGACAAAATTCAAGATATGGGGACAGAAAATGTATAATTTCATATATTTAATAGCACAGAAAGAGTGCCATTTCTTTCTCCAAAAATTACTATGATTCCAAACACAACCACAGCACTGTTTTACTCCTTGTTTAAATGATTCGGTTTAATCACAATTACGCACTTACTAACAGTGACATGCGGCCACCTACTGGCAGTTCTAATTTTTTACATTTAAAGTTTCTTTTTATTATTTAATGTTTTATGTTTAATATATCTAAACATTATTTATGCATTCGTAACTGCAGCTTTAATGCATTTATGTCCTCCATTAAATATGGTCTAAATACAAAGTTTAGCTGCATCCATCTGTGTTCCCTCTGCATTGCCAAGATTAATTTTATTTGTACTGATTATATTTGCTTGGAACTGCCCAAAAGTCTTATTATTCTAATTCACTGATTAAATGTAAGAATTTGTCACAAAAGATAATGCACGCTTTTAGAAGATTGGCTTCATGAAAAGTAAACCTGTACAATAACACACTCAGCAATATATTGCTTAATTATTGTTATTGATAAAATAATTTTTTGTCACTTTCACACGCCCCTAGGAGCTAAGGTACAAATCAATGGTGAAATGGTTCTTGCATGTGGTTTCCCAGCAGTCTGGTGAACATCGCTCTACTGTAAGCACACTATTGAGTTTCATGAGGGCAATTATTTAAGAGGCTGCTTTCCAACAAACAACCCATGAGAATCTGCATCTCCTCCCTGATAACGCTGCCAAAACAATCAGTTACAGCAAGACCTGTTACTATATTACACTGCTCCCGTCACAACAATTACTGTCTGTATCACTACTGAGGAAATGACCATATGGTGAAAGGACATTACATGGAAAGTCGACAGCTACTGACACTTTGAGTCAAATTAAAGCACATACAAACAACACAATATTAATATCTGTGGCTCCAGATGATATGTTTAGGTCTTATGAAGCAAAACAATCAGTCTGTGCAAGACGGTGAGATTAGAGCATCATTACCTGTAAACCAGAGCCTGGGAAATATGATTCTTTTCCACAAATTGATTCACTCAGTTTGTTTCTGGTACAGACAACTGATTCACCCATTTACTTACATAATCATGCAATAACATCATGTATACACAATTATATTATCAAATATTTTTACATAAACAATGAGAAACCATAAAACTGTTCATCTGGCCCATTCATTCAAGTGCTTGATTCACACATGTGCATATCAAACTGAAAAAGGAAATTGGTAGGGAAAAAAACAGATTAGTAGCTAAATATACTTCCCTATAAAGGAATATAACCATAGGTAGGAATGATGGATTTTAGAGTTCAAGTGCCTGAATAACATTTCACTTTTATCGTTTAGAAAAGAGCAGCTTCTGTAAAGATCTCATTCTGTGTTTCACAAAAGGAGGTCCTACTTTTCTTGCTTTTCCATCTGAACTCTCTTCGATCTTGAAATAACCCAGTGAACGTGTGTGTTCACATCATACCTTGCAAACCGTCTCTGTGTCCCAAGGCAAAATGGTCCGTAGGTCAATGAGCTCACAGGAGACACCCAGCTTCTCCTGTGCCATGGCAGCCACTTCCCTCAGCACATGAACCTGCAGGCCAAAGGTCAAAGGTGAACTCACAGTTAACAGTGAAGACCAAGATAATTGTTTGCAGCAGTTTCAGAAGCTCTCCAGCCAGTGTCAGATTTATAAATGTGGCTAAACATAACAGAGCAAAATAAAAAATTATATATATATATATATATATTTTTTTTTTTTTAATGCAAAACAACAATATATATATATATTTTATATAAATAGTGTTTTTCCCTAAATATAGGCTATGAATAGCATATTTTAATCATGCAACAAACCTTTTAAAATAATTAGATAAGTTACTGAAATAAACAAATGAATGACTTTTTAAAATGTTTAAGTAATTGTATTCATCCCTATTTATTATTACATCCCTATTTTGAACTGTAGCATACATCATAACGATTTCACTCCTCTTGAAGGCCTGTTTTGTGCTACTCATGTAAGAGTATTGATGGGATGAATGAAAAGAACCTGTAAGACCTGTAACTCGTCTAATATCGAGCGTCAGTGGTTCAGCAGGATAAACCTGTGGAGTGTCTGAGCTGAGCATCAGGAGCCCGTGAGAGCTTTAGAAATCATAATCTGTTGATGGACGCAGGAGGAGTACCTGTGTTCCCCAGGCCACCAGCGTCAGATCACTGCCCTCCTGCAGCACCTCAGCCTGCGAGAGCGGGATCTGATAGGCTTCTGTAGGCACCTGCTCCACTGCAAAACCAAAAAACACACATCAGCAAACAAACCCTGTCAGATTAAACGTCAGTTAGAAAATCTGTGATTAGGAAACACATATTGACTATTGACTAAGAGACCTCGAACTCCTAGTCTCACGTAGCCAGGCCTTCAGACTGCCGGCTGAAGGTCTGGAATTCATATCGGCTTTCTTTGGTCAAGGCCCGCCCATAAGGCCGTTTGACCTACATGTCAAATAACCAATCACAGTTTGTTTTGTTCAGCGTCATGTTTCGGGGTGTGGATATGTCCCCGCAACAATGGCGTGCAACAAGTCAATCAGCATAGAAAATCCTAATGAGACGCTCACGGTAAACATCTGTTTGAAGCACATCTCTCCACTTTTAACACCCACAAGCAGTTTTGGAGAACCAAACACAATACTGAATCGGCCAGCTGCGATGTCAGCGTCTGTTGTTTCATGTTTGCCAGCGACCGTGGCTGATATGTCCCCTGGAAATCCGATAAAATTCAACCAATCAGATGACGACTTCGACATTCCAGTTAGGTGTACCATATGCATCAGGCCAACATTCCGTGGGCGTGACGTCTGAGGCTGAGACCATCAAACTGCTAACGTGCTGCTTAGTAATTAAGTAAGGCGGTTCTTAAGTTTAGGTATGGGGTTTAAGTGTTAAAGGATCTAAAATATGGTAATATGGCAGAATAAGACATTCATATCTGCTTTACAAGTACTAATAAACAGCCATTAGGCTAGTAATAAGCAACTAGTTAATAGTCAAGTATTTCATTCACTAAGGCTACATTTACACGAGAATGTTTTCCTCTTGCGTTTTTAAAAGTTTCACGTATATGTTACAATTTGTAAATGATTCACATTGAAAACGTTGTTGTGTAAACAGGCGTTACTGAAAAATCATTTTTAATGAAAACTATACTTTATTATGTCTTTCCATTCAATTCATTTAATACATTCCACATATAAACATTTCGCCAACACTTTAGTTTAGGGACTAATTTTCACCATGAACTCTTTCCCCGCCACTCGTGAGATATCAATAAAGAGACAGCGCTTACCCACCAAAGGGGAGTTAAGTCATTCTGTGTTCTAGGTGCATGCCCTGAAGAAGCTACGCTACTTCCCATCACCATAAACAGAAGGATCAGAGACAATGGAGATCGGATATGCAGATCATGTTCTAGCAGCGTATTAGCATGCACATTACTCAACTATTGGCTGCTTATTAGTATTAGTATTTACAAACCATATATAAAATGTCTTATTCTGCATGACCATATTTTAGATCCCCTAATCCTTAAATCTAATCCCCTAATCCTAATACCTAAACTTAACAACTACCTACGAACTAATAATAAAGAGCAAATTGGCAGTTTATTGAGACTGAAGCTGAAGAATGACACTAAATGAGCTTTTACTTGATAAAGTATCAGACGACACACAGCAGACTGTGTGACAGGATAAACAGCAAAGTTTTGAATGTGTTGATCATTAAGAGGCCTGAGAAATGTGTGCATCAAATACAGCAGCTTTATAAGGTTAAGATTAAATCTATAAGCTGTGGAGAAAACCGTTTTATTGCAAAGATATTGTACTTAAAGAAGGGGAAAGGACATAAAACAAAATAAATGCATGATGTTTTGTGACACATCAGTTAAAACCCTTCCTGTCCGTGTGATCTGTTCATACAGGCAGCACTTAAAAAGTAAGGAACAGTAAGTTTGCATGGCTTTAAGAAACTAGCCAGAGAAAGGTTTTGTCTCATCTTGCAGCACAAGAGCAGAAATAACTTTTCTCAGCTGTCACATCTCATGTCACCGTTTTTGATCCTAAATGCTGCATTATCTTTACGGTTAAATTATGTTTAATTAGAGCTATTTTCCTCATCCCAGTTTATACGCTCATTGAAGTCATTGTCTTTGTGGTCTTCTGAGAAATCTTACTCTTCAGTGAGGTTTAAAGGAATTTAACTGAAAATGACTGAAGTCAATGTCAATTAGAAACAGAAGCTTGTGAAAATTCCTTATGATCTTTTCTATACCAGTATGCATTTATTTTTGCTGTACTATCAGAAAAATGTCTTTGCAGAAACTGCATTTTTACTGCTTTTTCTGGCATACTTACTTGTAGACTGCAGATCTTCAGAGTTTTTTCCTAAAAATGTTTAGTCAAGTTAAAATTCTGATCATTCCAATTAATCAAATATTTAGCTAAAGCTCAACTAGCACATCCAGATGGTCACAGCTTCCCTAAGAAAGTTTGTTTTTAATGCATCTAATGATCTAAACAATTAATAGCAGATTTATTATCGTTAACTAAAACTATTGAAAATTTGTTAACTGAAAAAGCTTAAATAAAACAAATTAGTTGAAAAACTTAAAATTTACATGAGTTAACTGCCTCAATATTGTATATATATCTACATATATATCTCAATATTGGACCAGGGCTACCCTCAGCTCCTCCTAGACACCACAAGACCTACCAACAACAAAGCAACGTGCTCTTCCCTGCGCTCTACATCTCGATCTCCACCATCTTAACTTCAAATAAGTCCTCTCTGACCTCCATTTGGGCCCACTCATCAGCGTTTCATCCTCCCGCCGATCTCCAGTCGTCAAACGATCGCATCGCCCAGCGCAGCCCTCGTAACATCCTTTAGCATTCACAAACGTGAAGCACGTATCTTTTTAACAGTCGAATCTTTCATTATTTTCCGCATTCGCCCCGAGCGAAGAGCGGCTAAACATCTATCTGAGATTCAGCGAGCTGATTCGTCTAACCCCACCACGCAAACAAATAAAAATAAATAAATATATAATCCAACAAGGAAGAACGATCACTTCTCACGTGATTCGCTACTTCGCGATTACGAAACAAAAGTATGTTTACTTTAATATTATTTATTAAATCCCTTTTTATATTTTTCATTAAATTATACAATTCACGTTTTCACTATCCAATATTATTACAAACGTTTATCATCATTAATTGGGTTTTACCAGTGTGCCTAGATTCCAAACCTTTAACTGACGACGTAACCGAAGTAACTTGTACAGCATCTTTCACTTGGTATCCCCACCTACTATATCTTCGAGTCAACCCTATTATTACGCCTTCACCGCTGCCTTCACCCTGATTTTCTCTTCTACCTTTTAGTCTGCCTTATTTAAGCCACAAGTATACCACAATACACAATACCACGCACCCGCTAGATGTCCTACCAATCATAGTGCTTCAAAACCAATTCTAGCAGCCAATCTCCCTGTAACACCTTAAAGCAGTCACAATCCAGGCATCCCCGCAGCACAGGTAAAACCCCAACTCATTAATTAAATTCCGTGGCATCAACCTCAACTGCGGTCCGTGACTGCATCACAATACTTGACGACTTACATGCATTGCCTAAGTTATAAGCGCTACCCCTATCATAACTTTATTACCATAATACGCAAACCATACCCATTAAAGGCTATTAGAACCTCAAACGCCACGATTACCTCGACCTTCGTAGTTTCCTAAGACACCCGAAAAATGAAACCAATACGTTTCCTCTAAGGAGAACCGTCCATTTAAAAAAGGCCTTCATACTCCCATTGCCAAGCCCTTCCTACCGTCGTCCGCAATCAGTCTTTTCATTAAACCTAGTCCTGCTCTCCCAACCGACCTCCCCAGTCCTAGGCAATATCTATAAACCAGCTGAGCGGTTTCGTTTCAGAAACGCATTGGAAATTACCCTGAGGCTCGCAGATTTCACAATGGAAACCCCGCACCACACTTTTTCAGGAACTGAATAGCAATCTGCGCCGCTAAAAACTCCTCTATCAGCTCCAAAACCCCAAGCTCTCAGGCGACGGTCACTAGCGCATCTAAAGTCGCATCGGATAAGAGCACCATTAAAACGCCCCCAAACTTTGTCCTTTCTGCACTGGCCTATCCCCTGGCATTCTAGCCACCAGCCACCTCGTTCGGCATCCCGATCTTTATATCTGGATAAACTGCTAACATGTCAGATCATGAACGCTCTTCAGTCAGCTCTGATTTCGAGGACGCAGATCCTCCCTTGGCTCCCGTCACTACCCCTACCTCTCCACCGGTCTGCTCTCCAAGAGAGCCCGCGGCTTCCTCCAGAGGCCAAAAAGTTTTGAGGCAACAACCAACGCGCACCCGGGGAAACCTCCGTATGCTCAACCCAGCACATCCTGGCCAGCCGCTCCCGCCGACGCCGCCTCCATCATCGGCCAAGGACTCTTTCTGCCGCCCCGGACTTTGCCTCTCCCCTTTATTATCCGGCTCATTATTGCCAGCACTCCCACTACTCAAGCCCTCCCTGTGTCTAACCCTCCTGTTTCCGCCCTCCCTTCTGTCTCTGCTGCTCATCCTACCTCTACTGCTACCGCTCAAGCACCACAAGCTTAAACCTAACCCTCCACTTGACTAATCTTTTTGTTTTCCCCCATAGATCTCCAGTTTCCTAGAGGATACCTACCACAATCTGTCTTTCTTCTTCCTTTGCATTTCCCCGCCTCCCTCTTAGTATTACCCCAGTACATCCCAGCTCCAAAGCACTGGTCTCAGCCCCCTCGGAAGCACCGCCCCCAGTCTATTCAAGCATTACAGAACTAGGGATACAGAACTACTCAAGAATTTCAAGATGCAAATAATATGAAACTGTACAACTGTTCACTTGAATGATTTATCATGAAATAGCATGAAAGGTTTAAAAAGTCTATTCATAAAGTATCTGAAAAAGATTTACTCTATAAACAATACATTACATTAAATAAAGACAAAATCATTAATGAATCAATAAACTAAGCTTATGAAACAATAACTAACATATGATCCAATGCCATGTCTCAAGTCAAGTGAATAAATCATCTTATAACAGTCATCCAATACTGACACGACTGACAAAAATAAATGTTCGCGCGAGCAGGTGAGAGAAGATCGAACGCAAGAATAATCTTGCACAGATGACGTATCATGTGCACGCAATGGTTTGAAATGAGCTCGCGGGAACCAGCATCAGTGGTGCGCTCGCTTATTAATGCCATAGATTTGCCGCCATATATATATTGGGTTTGTCATTTAGGCACGGAACCAAAATGAGGCACCGAAATCAGCGTTTTGATTCGGTTCGGTACATACCGGTTACTTAGGTACCGGTGCTATAAGATAGTGGTATGATGCACCGCGACAAATCTCCCAACAGGAAACTGCTGCTGCGTTCTGCTTATGACATGCTGACACAATTTCCAAATGGTTTTTAATGGTTGCTTTATCGCGTCCAGTGTTGGCAGACTTAGGGCCAAGGTGTACCACTCCGTCTCACGCACAGCTTTCAAAGTACACTTAATCGTGGATTAGTGTGGACAGACGAGCTCAATATATGCGCAATGGCACCAATTGACTTGCACACATTCTGCATTATTCTCGCGCATACACTGTTGCGTCCGTGCGGTCTCAAAAAACAGTCCGTGAGCCCTCCTGATGACGAAAATGTTGTAATGCAGATGGCCGAAGTATACTTTGGTGCGTCGTTTGTTCAGGTATTCGGCCAGGCTGTTTTTCAAGCTTTTCTTTTTTTTTTTAAAATCTCTTACCCTGCTTTTAAAAGAGTATCTGTGTTATTTGTTTTTATTTATTTATAATATTTCAAATGTTTTGTTATTTATTGTTAATGACTTGTCTGTCAGTTTGTGGCAATATATTTTGCAGTGTCCACATGTTTTTTTATTACTGCTTACATGTTTTATATATAAAAAACTAAAATTCACTTTAAAACCACCAAAAACAATTGTAGTAAGCATTTAAAGAAATGGCAACTCAAAATAAAACTAAAGATTACATTTTATGTCAATTTCATGACAATGATAATGAGAATTTTACTAGATGGCAGAATTTTGGCCCTCAGTGTGATAGAAACCATCATTTTCTTCAACCATCTCTGAACCATGAAGTAATATTTAGCAGCTACACATATAGCAAACCACTCCAGTGTTTTACTGCAGTTTGCCTGCAGTGCATCCGATAATGATAACCTAAAAAAAACACAACCCAGTGAAGTAATAAAACATTTTACATACTGGTTAAGAGCAAGAATTGAAATGGACATGAAACACTGTCAAGATGCTGTGACTGTGATTGTGGAGAGGCCTGCTTAAACTATACTGCCCTCAATTACCAGAACCGGTGGACTGTGACACTGAACTCCACCGAGGTCTACACAACACCCTAGAATCTCAATGTTTTAGACTCCATTTAACAACTCAAAATGGCACTTTAACATATAGTCTATAACTCAGTCAAGCCCACACATAAAGCTTGTAAGGGAGGTCTATACACTGTTAAGCACAATGCTCCGCTCATATTATAAATGCACGCAAATAAGGTGGACCCTTTATACCCTGTGACTGACTAACATAATTTTGGTCAACTTTGGCCCCTTCTCATTGACTAATGTTTAGTTATAATAAAATGCAACTCTGAGTAACCTAATGTTCATTCACAGCCTGTTTCTGTATTCTAACATCAGTGAGATTCTTGCAGCCAACAAATAAAAAGAATAAAGCTACAGAGCATGCTGAATGGAAAGCAGTTCAGACTAAGCTCACTGGTGTGTGGTTCAGAAGTTTCACCCCAGGGTTCGAGTGATTGATGAAGTCTAGTTAAAGCGCATCACTAATGCTTCAGACTCGAGCTCGTGGTAGACTGTTGGATGCCGGATGTGTGTTTTCAGCTGACATGTGCTCTGTCATTTAAAAATACTGCAGGAACTAATGGTAAAACCACACTTTAATAAAAACACAATTCAGAGATGGGAAACACACAGGGCTTGAACAAAACAACGTGAACACCTGGGAACCAGGCAGTATTTCATAATGAAGGTGTTTTATCACCATTTGCATTTAATACAACCTCCAGCCTTCAGCTGACTCACATGGCTTTCGAATGTTCTCCAGCTGAATGTCAATCATCATCGCCTGTTGTTTCAGAAACATTGAATGCAAAGGAAATCGGCTTCTTACTGTGTTTTGATAATGTTGAAGTCAGGTGATTTGTCTGGTCAGGGCAGATGAAGAAGCATCATTTTTAGCATTGGTATCTGCGATTGAAGTTTTAGCTATTGCAGATCTTTCATGGATGTTGGTGGATATGGACTTTTGAAGCAATTCTGTGTCGTTTGGTCTTAATGCTCATTCACTTCTTTACCGATTAGGTCTTGACATGCTTCTTATTCACAGTCTTGATGATAAAGACTGATGTGCTTAAAACAAAAACTGTCAAAGAGATAGGTCACCAGAATATTTTGTCAGTAATTTCAAACTTGTAAGACCTTTGTTCTTCTTAGGAACACAAATCAAGATATTTTTGTAATCCAAGAGCTTTAGACAAAGCAGTTGCGTTGCAGTCTACACAGTGACAGAGAGCTCTTATATTTCTTTTTTCACATTTGTTACACGTTATAACTAATCACTTTACTCCTACGGGACAGGAAGAATTAAATAAACTCATCACTGTATCTAAACCAACAACATGCCTATTAGATCCGGTACCCACTAAATTACTAAAAGAATTGTTACCTGTAGCAGAAGAACCGCTTCTCAATATTATCAACACATCGTTATCTTTAGGCCACGTCCCTAAAATATTAAAACTGGTGGTTATTAAGCCTCTTATTAAGAAACCACAACTAGACTCTAGTGAACTGGAAAGTTACACACCCATTTCTAATATTCCATTTATGTCAAAAAGTTTAGAGGAAGTTGTATCTGCTCAACTGTGCTCATTCTTGCAAAAAAAAAACAGTATCTATGAAGAACTTCAGTCAGGTTTTAGGCCCCATCACAGCACAGAAACTGCCCTTGTTAAAATCACCAATGACTTGCTTCTTGTGTCAGACCAAGGCTGTATCTCATTGCTAGTTTTACTTGATCTTAG
>JAUYWG010000051.1:3848318-3860733 GCA_034779775.1 Enteromius afrohamiltoni
AACACACAGCACTACCAAACTCTGCTACTAATTTATAATGTTCCTTGTCTGTTCGATTACGTTATTAATTGATCTTTCTCTGCCATATGTACATGTACAAACTGCTACTACATACTGTAAAACATTATTTTAGTGTAAAGCTGCTTTGCAATGATACGTATTGTGAAAAGCGCTATACAAATAAATCAGAATTGAATTGAATGGTTTTGTTAAATTTCTGAGCACAATGGCCAGTGAGAGGCATTGATGAGTCAGTGTGTTCAGTGTGCACTGACTGAATTCTGTTCACTCACATAATCTCTCATAAACAACACAGATGTTTATGCGTCGTAAGTATAAGACAATTATTCATCATACAGTGCACCAAAGTGCATAAACAAATTCAGTCAAAAACATGACCTCCATATGCTACTTGACAAAAAATATGTATATTATGAGATGCTTTTAGCCTTACCCTGGAGTTGGTTTACCCTACAGCTACGTAATTAAATTAGTATGATATTATGATATCAGTGATCTCACAGCCTGATGACAGGACAGTAAGACTACGAAGCGTATCGCCCAACACTAAGCTCCACCCTCACCTTCATGAACATACACATGCTCCTCCTCCATCAAGAATGGACACAACCCTCAAAAATCACTTACTGCACCTTTAAAATAGCCTTAGCAACCATCATAAAAAAACAGCAAAGCAAAGGTCACCTCCACATGGATAATTTATAAACCACTAAGGTGTATTTCAGACAGTTCTACCAAATTCAACACAGAAGGTGCTGTGAACTTCTAAATAATATGTAATAAATCAACACCAAATTTACGACCAACCAAACCTGCCAGAACTACAGTTTACAGCATTACTTTAAACACTGGCCACGGCAGACTCAAAGAAGACAAAATGGAAATTGGAAAATTCCACATTACCATCAAATAAAAGTATATTTTTTAAATCAAGAATTATACAAACTTAATGCTAAATGATTTATTCCCATCTTGTAAGAATAACTGCATTAAAAAAAAAGAAAAGCTCCCCTGTAAAATTAAAACCAAATAATGATATGAGCCACAGATCCTAAAACAAGCTCCAATGTTCAGTCAGGAAATTAAAGTCATTCAGCAAAATTCTTTGCGAGACACATAAGTCAGAGCACAGACACAGAGACCAGATGAATATGCTCTAATCCTGATGGCAAACCACACTGGCATTGGCTTCCTTAAAAGTGCATTCATTTCCTTTTCCATTCTTTATTCATCTCATTAATAAACCATTTTTTGGATATGGGAATTGTGTTTGCACTTTTGCTTTAAACTGCACCAAATATTGTTCTTATAACCACAGGTTAAAAATGTGTTTGGTTAGTTTCTGGCAGCTCTGGTTAGAGATGCTGCAACTCATTTACATTCACGCATTCGGCAGACAAGTTCACCTGATACACACGTCAGTTCATGTATTCTCTGGGAATCAAATCCATCACCTTGATTTTGCTAATGCCATGTTTCAGTTACTGGGAAAATACAAAAACCTGATTTCACGATTTCGCATTCATAGCACATATAGCATGTTTTACAGTGTGAATCTATAACAGACCTATGGCATATATATATACATATGTGTGTGTGTGTGTGTGTGTGTGTGTGACAAACTGTCTCTAGAACAGACCTGACAAAACAAATAAATGACACGCAGCTTATTTCTCCTTTACTGCAAGTTACTGAAAACACACAATGAAAAAGCATGTAGCGCATGATAGACAGACGTTTGTGCGGCAGAGCTGCTCTCTCCCACAGTGAATGACGTGATAAGACAACTAGTTATCTAGTCCTGTCCTGTTCACACAGCGCATGTGTTCCCGAGAGTGCGGTTGTGAGTCCTGAACTTGGACTTGGGTCCATGCAATAATTACTAATTGGATGTCTTTGATGTCAAACACTGATCGTTTCGCACAGAGCTGCTTCAAGTCCAACACACACAAAATAACAAGAGAGCAAAGCATCAGTGGTTCATCCGTTCAATCATAAGTTACGGTCATGACTCTTAGATATTACAGTCTGCCATCTAGCTGTGCTTACGTGGTTGCTATGATTTACAAAACAACTGAGCTTGGTCAACCTTATTTAAATCAAGCTGCTTGAAGACAGTTGAGAGAGACAGCAGCCCCAGCGTTTGAGAGGACTTATTTTTTTCTAAGAGTTTAAGTTTAAGTTTAAGTCTTAGTTTTTAAATAAATCTTATTTACTTCACTTTTTTTTTTTTTTTAGCAAATTTCAAATTTGGCTAGGTGGTTAATAAGACATTTCTCTGTGGTGTGACAAACTCAGAACACACACTTAATATTGATTTACACAGACTTTAATGACTGGAGGAGTCTGTCATTTGCCAGAAGATTAAACGTTATACAGATGAAACATTATGAGTTCAATGACTCCACATTCCTCTCATGACTTGTGATTGAACTGCAGAACCATTCTGCACTGAACCGTTTGACTGAAATTGAGCCATACCTCAATGAAACATGTACAGTGTAAAGCAATGAGAGAGAAATGAGAAGCAGCAAGTCTTCATTCAACAGCTGCAAAGAATCAAGCAATATTAGGACCATTCATGATTCTCAATGGTCTGTCAGAAACATTCTTCATTTTCAAGTTTTTATTCATATATTTTCATTAGTTCATTAAATATTTTTGTTCCCCGCCATTGCTGTGTGCATTGCAAAGCAGTGCATAGTAAAAAGGTGTTTAACTCCATGGAAATGTCAGGTATGCGATGTTCACTTATGTCTTCAGCTGAACAGAAACCGTTTTCAAGAGTGGCACAAAGATGTGTGACTGTGTTTAGGTGTGTGTGTGTGTATGTGATCTGTCCCACTGACCACCGGGCTGCAAAGATCATCAGTGTCCTTCTCTCCTCCTTGAAGCCCTGAATGTCTCTTTTCTACCACTACATGACACTTACACATAACACAACATGCATTTATGCACAACACCACGTGAGCGGGTATGTTGAGCATAGGTGGGTGACCATCTGCATTCTGTAATACTCCTGTCTCTCCTGGTGTATACAACACACAATTGTTTTTTATTGCTGTGTCCCTGTTTTGCCTTGGTTTTTTTGTACCACTACAGAAAACTTTTATGCAAACTAATTTTGTATAATATTTAGTAAAATATGTTGTCTGATTTTATTTTCACATATGTAGCACTGTGGTCCCGTGAGACATTTAGTTCCCCAAAACAGAGCAATTACAATAAAAAAAGATTTGAGTCTTGTCACGTTGTTTCTACCTATGTAATAAGTAGCTGAAATAAGCACAAATGTGAAAACAACAACTTTTAAAGGGTTAACAAGGGGGAGGAGCTGATTAATCGCTATGGAAGCTAATAAGGAGGCAGAGACTGAACCGGGGAAACACACTTCATAATAAAAGTCCTTAGATTGAAAATGCAGAAACACAGACGGGGTAACAGATATAACTGTCCGGGGTGGAGCTCGAGGGCACTCCTGGCTGGCGATCGGAACTCTGCACTACGCATCAGGCTATATTAATAATTACTCGTGGAAATAAAATGAAAAATATCAAATTCAACATTTAAACTGCATTTTGAATTCCAGTCAGCATAAACAAACTTTATTATATTTACAAAAAGTCAGAACGTTATGCAAGATCGAAATAAAGGGAAAAAAAGAAAAATACAATAGGCTAATGAAGATGATGGTGATGGTAACAGCCTAATAATATTATTATTATTTACATATGGATGTCGTTTCCTCGACAAAACGATGTTGTGACGACGACAAAATTAAGTGAACCGAAGACGTGCTCTCTTTGATATTTTCTTGGAAACACTTATCTAATAATTTAGATAATTATGACTTTCCCCTCAATAAATTCCCAATTTGCAGCTTATTAATAGTTAGTTGTTAAGTTTAGGGATTGGGTAGGATTAGGGATGGAGAATAAGGCTTTAATGTGTGCTTAATTAGCATTAATAAATGACTAATATCTAGTAATACGCATGCTAATAACCAACTAATTGGTGTAATCATAAAACAAAGTGTTGCCATTTTTTCCCTATCTAGAACAAAGGGTTGACCAACAAAAAAAAAACTAACAATTATGAGCTCACATTCATGGGAAGGAGTGTTACATTTCCAAAATAGCATATTCCTCCACGCAGCATCAATTGAGAAGTCCACAAAAGCTAAACGCATAATAATTTGGCGAAGAAATGTGACTTTAAATCTTTTTACATACAGCATGTCAAGAATCTCATGTCGGATACCCATAATGCCATTGTGACAGTTTACAATCTCTCACCTGCTGCTCTGTACAGGATTTTGGGCTCAAAGAAGATGCAGGGGTTTTGATCAGCGATGCAGGACAGAAGAAGACCCTTGGCCTGGAACGGACCTCTCGGCACCACGATCTAACAGACAGAGAAACAGGGAAAGAAAGCCATTGTTTGCTTGTAAAACAAAAAATAAACTTGTCTTTCCTAGATCTACGGACACATAAGAATCCAAAGGCGACACTGGGCTCATTTTGAACATGCCTTGAGATGTGTTCCTGACAGCAAGACTGATTTTTGATGTGACCCATTCTAACGGCATGGATCATTACAGATGAAGACTCAATAAAAGATCTGGACACAACAACAGAGACCAGAGATGAACAGAGAATCAGACGGTCAGACACTCATTAAAGAGTGTGAGACTGCAGTTTGTGAAACCTTTAGATTTTTCTATATTTCTGCATAAATATAAAGGATGCACCATCATGATTTTTCATGGCTGATTCTGACACCGACTTTTTACAAGCAAAGTCAATTCTGATACCGATTTCCAGGTTTTTTTTCCCTCAAAGCAAGAAATAAGAATGAAAGAAAGTATACATGAACAAGACGTGTATTTGGCATTCAACAGAGCAAACTGTCTTTTGGTGCATCCCTAAATATGGTTTTATTTTCACACAATTCCTGAATCATGGGGGTGCATCTGAGCCAAGAGGTTCAGCCATCACCGAGAGAACAATGAACTCTGAATTATACCAGCAAATTCTGAAGGAAAACACCAGGACTTCTGTCCGAGAACGGAGTCTCAAGACAAACTGGAGCATGCAGCAAGACAACAACCCCAAATCATTCTGCCAAAAAATGGCTGAAAAACAAAGGTAATTTTTTGAAATGGCCATAATGAAATGCTGTGGAAGGAGCTGAAGGAACCGTTCACAGGAGGATTAGTTAGTCCTCAGCAGGTATTAGAAACGTTACCTGCAGTTATTGCTACAAAATTATCTCCAGATACTGAAAGCAAATATTAAAATAGTTTTGCCTCAACATTTTTTTAATAAATATATGAAAAGTATATATTTTTCTCATTTGTCTGATTGGTTTCTCTTCTTTCAGAACTTCTGATTAATAAAAATTTGGGGTCATATTTACACAAATATTAAGGGTTTAATTCCAAATTAATTCCACTTCAGGACTCTCATTAGGGCTGTTATCGACGTCAATACTTTTTAGGTACCGACCTAATAGCCTCGATACAACAGAGTATCAAAAAACGTCTCGGCATTCAGTAACGCTACCCAATTAAACTCATCAACGTCAGCGAGGCAATTAGGCATAAAGCCTCATGTTATTCATATCATTTACACGACTGCACGTCATTTCTGTCTCTACATTAAGTTGTGCTTTGTGTATCACACACGGCGCAGTTCCACCATACACACACACACGCTGGTTTTTGTGTGTTCTGGGGTGTCTCTCTCTTCATAGGTGTAATGGTGTTTCTACTGTACAGACTGTATGTGGTATTGTCCTACACCTAAACCTACCCCTTACAGAAAACTGTGTGCACTTTTAGATTTTCAAATAAACACCATTTTGTATGTTTTTAAGCCTTTTGAATTACGGGGACACTGAAAAATGCCCTCATAAATCACCTTCATATTGGAACACCTATGTCATTATACACACCTGTGTCCTCATAAACCACATAAACCTGCACACACACACATAAACCTGCGCGGGCCACACACACAAGTGAGCACAATCCCGCTTTCAATGGTATTTGTCAATATTTAACCTCTGTGTTAATGTATGGTTGTGTTTACTATCATACTGACCTGCGTGTGACGCTTCCGGTGATATTAAGGTCGTGAGTCTCACTAAATGAGGACATAAATACAGTAGTCTTCATGAAGAACATCTCCAGAACTGCTCCGAGCGTTACTTCAAGAGCATTTGAGCATTTCATTCGAGTAAATTTATCGTCATATCATGTACACACAGAACTGGAGAGAAATTCATGGCTATTGATACGGCTATTGTAAGAATAAATAATAACGTGCTTGTGTAAAGATAGCAAGATGCAGTGTCTCATGAGATGATGTTTTGAGTCTGTATAAATGTCAACAAGTTGAAAAAAAAAGTTTTTTTTGATTTTATGATTAATGAGAGGTCGATAAAGCCACAGAGGAACCGTCAGTGGATCTCTAATATATCTGCACCTAGACAAACTCACAGATAGACGCTCCAGGCTGAAGCAATCATCATCGTAGCCAGAGATGGACAGCATGTTCATTCAAATTATTTGAAATATGTATTTAATTACTAAATACCTGTTTGGTCATTTTTGAAAAAAACAAAAAACTAATGTCATTTGTAGTTAAATGCTTTGTATTTGAAATACTGAAAATACATAATCAAATAGACCATTTTATTCTCAGATAACACAATGTCTTTCTTCACAACAAAAACAAAACACTACTGTTTTTATTTCAAGCACCCCTATTATGGGTTAAGAAAGGTTTTGGGAGTCCCCAACAACAGGTTGACATGCACACAAGGTTAAAAACACTTTCATTTTCTTCTATGCATTTATGTTAACCTTATTAGTTCATAGACTCAAAACTTTTCACACCCCTCCAGACATTTCATTTCAGAGTTGATCATTGTGGTCAATCACTGTCATGTTTGTTGCATTTTAATTTGTTTACTTTTATAATTTTGTCTGCATTTTTGATCAAATAAATACAGCCTTGGTGAGCAAGAGAGACTTAATTAAAGACCTGATTTGCAAGGTACTTGCTTTTGATAGATGAAGCTATTTACTGACTGAATACAAGAATTTCAGTTGTTTGGTTTAGGACTTACCTTCAGTAAAAATATAAATGTCCAATGTCTAAAATCATCTAGAGAATTTCAAGAATGCAAAACACTATTAAAAAGTCACATATTAGCATGTAAAGTGTATTACTGTTTATCAGCACTTATAAAGAACATGTTAACATTAAGTCTATTAAGTCTGCATTTGAGATCTCTACCTCACTAACCATTAGCAAGCGGCAAATGAGGAGTTTGTTGAGGCAAATGTCACAGTTTCCTTCAAAAATATTCACCTTAATTCCAGGACAGTGTGCGAAGAAGGCCTCTGGACTCTGGGAGTGATAGAGCGAGCCGTGACCCACGCAGCCCCATGGAGATCTGATGGTCAGCTTCCCGCAGTCGTACATGTTCCCCGAGCGGTACCGGTACTTGGCAGCTTCATTTACGATCTTGAACAGCATCAAAAGATATAACAGAAACATTTACTACTCACATCTGTGCTCAAGAAAAGACAGGCTCCGCTTTACGCTTCTCATAAAATGCTTTTTCGTTTAAAAGGCCATTTTTTCCTTATTAAACTAAAGAAAGCGTGGAGCCAGGAAACCCTCTTACAATGCTTGACAACAACAATGTAACTTGAGGGTTTATGGACTTGGCGGCATAATTACATGATAATGAAAAGAACGAAGCAAAAAAAAGCTTCCAGAAATATCAGAGACTGCCCAGACTCAAATCGGAGGGTCAGTTTTTGGTGGTAGAGAGTGACAGAGTGGCTCATAATGGTGCAAACTGTTCCTGTAAAATATTCCCCCATTATTGTCTCTGGCATTCAGTTGCCTTGACGATGGAGGGAAACTCATCCATCTTCAGCGAGACAAGGACACGTGGAGAACAACAGCGGCGGACCGGCAGAAGCTGGACACTGGGTCTTACGTACAACTCCAAGTCTGTCAGCGTCTCACAAACACACGTCACGCTGCTCTTACACCATTACTGACATCACTGCAAACTGATGTGAAACGCATTAAATACAGGAATTATTGTGCTGGATGCATATCATGCGAGTCATACAGCCAAATCTCCTTCCCATGTCCAAAAATGTACATTTAGGTCCAGATGTACTAACAGCAGGGCTGTCCCCTTATAGTTGACCACAAGAGTCTAAGTCTATGTGGTGATGCAGTACTTGGGCGGGACTTCCAAAACCTCATCATTCATCGATCACAAATATCATCTCAAATATGTGGATGTAAAGTTACTATCCTAGAGATACGAGAGCTGTTCAAGAGTCCGTGTGGAAGCTGAACAGTAGCTCACCTGTGCGCTCAGCTGCTCATAAAACACTCAATTTCTATTAAAATAGCCAACCATCTTTCTTCAGAGAAAATATTACTCAAATCAAGCATTCGTGTCGGGGACCTCTGATTGAGTTGACATGAAGTGACACTATTATTCCTTAAAAGCAGAGAAACTGAGAAAACAAGATAAATCAAGCAATACAGTGTTTCTTTAGGAGATTTGGATTAATCCTCTCAATTCATATGGATTACTTTTACAATGGCTTCACTGAATTGAACTGAATTGCCACTACTTCCAAAACAACACACCATGCATACTAACTCACTGACGGAAATATGTACGCAAACAATAACACTGATGCTTGTGGTATATAATGCACAAACACATAAAGGGAACTGTGCTCATAATGATTGAGAGTAGGGATGGCGGTCCACAAATCTTTCATTGACCTGAAACACCTTCCTGAGGTCAAAAGGCCAAACAAGGAGTGGCCGGGGGAACATGAACTTCCTGATGCATCGAAGGTTAAAGCCCGAAATCTGTCAAGGTTCATTAAAAATCTTTTGTGTTTCCAAGATGGATGACAACATCATAGGTTGTTATTATTAAAGTTATGGGAAGCTTCTGGGAAAACTAACGAATAACTATGGGTAAACGCATGTCCAATGTGATGTTTATAAAGAAAAGACTCCTGAAAACGAGCTCACCTGATCAAACGCTGGGTAAATGTAGTCAGCAAACTGAATCTCTGCAATAGCGGTGGCTCCTGCAGCAGCGGCGCCGATTCCAAAACCCACAATGCCTTGCTCACACAGCGGGGTGTTAAATACACGGTCCTTACCTGAGGAGAAAAACGCTAAATGTCAAGCTACTCCACACTCAAATCAGGCTAAATGAGCGGGATCTTCATCAGCATCTTCACAACAGGTAAAAAAAAAAATTTAAAAAGTGGGATGTGAGAAAAGATGTCCGGAAGAAAAGCAAACATGAGCCGTGAAGCAGCTGCAGATGGACGTTTTGATGACTGCCAGGATGCTTTGACAGACCGTGTGCTTTGGTTTGGATTTTTTAAGTTATGTAGTATAAAGCAGAAAGTATTAGCATGCAATCATTTCCTTTCATGATTGAATTATATTACAAAACGAATCCGGAAAAACATACACAATGTCAGGAAAACGCAGAACAAAGCCTGCTTTCTGCCTCCCCTTTAACGCAGTGAAGAACAACATGAAACATGATAGCGGAGCACACGAGCAGCTCTTCCGCCGTCGGTTCACGAACACATAAGTACCTGAAATCTACACAACACGGAGCCAACGCAGAAAGGACCGTTCTGGGTTCAGTTCAAGGTCATGTCTGTGGACACATGATGCTGATTACCACAAAATCAGACTCCTTTGTCAGTTTACTAAAACAAGCAGAATCAGCTTTCACGGTAATACAGCTACAATGGCAGAGTGCACGTTTTTAGAGGATCCTTCACTCCTCAAAAATAAAAATAAAAGAACCTTTAACATTCACTGGACCTTTCAACTCCACAAAATGTTGTTTAGAGCAAAAATTCAAGCCCACAAGATCCAGAGGGGTTGGTTTGATCCCACCTATACATACACCTCCACCCCTCTGATGTGGATCCCTACTTGCATGTGTGCAATAGCACTTGTGTACACTAGAAACAGCCGAACATTCAACACAGCGTATATAAACCTGCAAAAAGCTTTTAAGGTTGAAGCAAAACACAAGGGCAACAAAGGATATGCAATGTGAGAACCGCACGCTTTGCTTGACACTGTTATTTCAGTCTTTTCCTTTTCTAAATGCCAACTGAATACACAAAAACCCAGTTGCACTTTAGAACAGAGAACACTTATTTGCTATTAACTACGACTCCTCTCACAATAAATTCCTAATTTGCTCATTTTAATAGTTAGTGCAGCAGTTATGTAGAGGAAGACATTTATATGTGCTTAATTAGCACTAATAAATAGCTCATATTCTAGTAATATGCATGCTAATAAGCAACTAATTAAGAGACCCTAAAACAAAGTATTACCAAAAACCCTCTTTCTGACAGACATTGAAATATTCTTTCAAACGTCTGTGTTTACAAGGTATTAACTTACAGAGTCAAGAAACAGCGAACTACTTCCTCTTGGATGTTAATTTTCATCTTCTGGGTTTAAAATCATTGTATTGATCTCTACAGTGCTTCGATGACACATTGGTGTTATTATTCACGAGACTGTGTCTTCTCATCCCAGGAGAAGACGCTTCGCTTCATTCTTCACAGCATCACGTGTTGATTTCCTGACGTGTCAAACTTAGAGATTTCGGTATGAGGTGACATTTCTGCTTTTATTTATTTATTTATTTTTTTTTTTAATCAATATACGTTTTATTTTTGCATCAACCATTGACAGAATCAGTTCAATGTACATGTGGACACATACTTTTCTAAGCACCCTTCCCCCAGTCCCACCCTCACTAGACAGAACACTTAAATGGACGTTATTGTGAGGCTTCGACCTGATGTGTACAATAAGAGGAGAGAAATAAATAAACACACAATGACAGTGATAATAAATAAAGGACTGAAGTAAAGTTACATTATCACATCAGCATTTTCGGTCAAGGTAACATCCAAATTATTTATGTATTCAATAAATTTGCCCCAAATCTTTTCAAACATTATTTTTTCAACAGGGACATAAGCCATACAATATGACTTGGTGGTTCTACTGATTTCCATTGTATAGCTTTGCATTTCTTTGCTGCTATTAGAGCCATCTTAACTAAGCGTAAATTCTTCCTTTGGTCAAGTTGGAGAACTGACTCGTCCCCCAATAACATCAATCTCGGATCAGATTAATCATTTTGTTAATAGTTTCTATTATATTTCTCCAGTAGGTTTGTAGTTCTGAACACGTCCAAAACATATGTTATAAAGTCTATTTTACATCTAGGGCAGCATTCTGAATATGAATCAGTTATCTTGTGTAATCACTTATCCCCACAGTATTAATCTATGTCTACTATTAAAATAAAATGTTAAGGCACTTTTACAGATATGTTCCCAAATATCTTGATCAAAAGAGCAATCCAGATCTTTTTCCCATTTAAGTCTTGAAGATGAAACATCCTACATACATATAAGACACAAAACCTTTGGATTCTTTTTTCTCTCTTATTATACCGTCTACTGGAAGTGAAGCGAGGGGGCTTAAATGACCTCCTTGCATTGTATTAATATAATGTCTCATCTGAAAATATAAAAAAAAAAAAAAAAAAAAAGTTAAACAGGAAGAGAAAACGTTGATCTTAATTGTTCAAATGATAAATCTTCAAACACCTGCATTGAGTTATCCCATCTCTTAAGGCCTCAATGAAATGGAGTATAATTATACAATGGGAGTAGCCAATTATATTTTTTTCTGATCGCAAACCCCACTTTGCAAGTATGCCTAATGAACGGGTTATTAACTGCCTTCAAAACACAAGTCAGAGGGATGAACAAGGCCTTATCTAGAGGTATGAGTATCTAGAGTTATATAAGTTATAATCCACCTTTTATGGGTGTCATCTGTAATGTCTTAAGTTTAAGTCGTGTTGTTTTTTTTATTTCAAATAAATTTTCTAATTGAACCATTGAGATTATTAAAAAAAATTGTGGGATAGAAATGGGAAGGGTCTGAAACAAAAATACAAAAATGTATGAAGAATGTTCATTTTTATGCAATTTATCCTACCAATTAATGATAATGGTAATGAATTCCATCTTTCCAGATCTCTTGTTACCTTTTTGAGTAATGAAGAATAATTTAACGAATATGCTTCTTCCAACTTCCAACGAATGGAATATTTAGTCCTAAATAAACAATTTTTCCAATTGTCAGTCCATCAGGCTTTTCTCATTTTACACCTGAAACAACTTCTTAAAGGGGTCATCGGGTGCCACATGCACGGTTAAAAGCTGTTTGGACTGAAATGTGTGATGGGAGTGTGTGTACAC
>JAUYWG010000051.1:3860833-3876424 GCA_034779775.1 Enteromius afrohamiltoni
CTGTTTTTGACAGGGGAAAATGAGCGTTTTTTACACTATCTTTGAGAAATTTTAAAACAAACCATATTACAAACTTTTCATTAAGACCCTAAAGAATCATATTAGCTGGTGGGAAATTGGCTTTGTATGACTCCTTTAAGAAAAAATGCAAAAGAAGAGAGATTTGCTGCTTATATCAAAAAGTTTGAGTCGAAATCAGTGAAATCACTCACTGTCCTTGAAATGAAAAAGCGTCTTTGTTGAATAAGGCATGCATTCAGCAGGCTGCTGATGGGCATTTCAGAGATAATGCAGTGTTTACTGGCCGCAGTTCGTAATCCACTTCACAGAAAGCAATTTAAAGCCGGCAGAAGAAGCGTGTGTGACGGTCAGCGGTGGCACTGCATTACAGCTGCGTGTGCGTCAGTCTCTCCCAGCGCTGACCTGAGCACGTTTATCAGCACCACGCGGGAAACAGGCCAGAGACGCTCTTAAATGAGTGGCACGAAAACCCTGCTCCCATCTAATGAGACGGCACGGAAAATCATGAGGTCAACACCTCTGACGTCAATAACAAACAAAAGGCACCCACGCAGCGGAGGACATATTGGGAATCGTGGATGCGTGTTATTTATTATTGCAAAACATCACAGAGTGCCTCTATATATAGCGCTTCTGTCCAAAATGACAGGCAAACAGCAGTGTTTTTTTGTTTTTTTTTTATCATTACCATAATGTCTGTTTTCCTTCTCTTTCCTGCCTCTTCCCGGCAGCATAATTCAACTATGGCTTGTGAAACCTGTAAAGGGTGTTCTGTTCGGTCTGAATCTACTTCACTTACTCCTGCATAATTGATGAAGTGCTACGAAATGAATGACAAAGAGCTCAAATGCACAAACATTATGATGTTCTAGTGAAAGCGCATTTTAGAATAGGTTCAGAGGAGCTTTAATGGAGCAGTTTATTCATGAATGTTTAGAGGAAAACACAAATAAACAAATGCGTATTACAACAGATTAGAGACGGTGCTGGATGCTGAAAATGACCCGTTTCAATGGGTGTTGAAAAACAAGACGGATACATTTGTAGAAAAATCGGAATATACAGTCGACACAGTGTTTTAGACGCGTTACCTCATTAACCATTTTTTTTTTAGATTTGCACGTCATTTTGAATTTCCACAAACATTCAAAAGCTTTTTTGTTTACATTTTCAAAAGACTGCATTTATTTGACCAGAGATACAGTCATGATTTTAAATATTACCGTTTAAAATAACCTTTCTATCTGAAGAATTTTTATTTATTTAATCTTATCTATTTATTTATTTACACATTTCAAACTTCTCAAATTCCCAGTGTTGGGCACAGTAATTAGTTATTGTTGTGTCCCATAAATTGTAACTGAGTTACATCAACATTCTTTTTTGCATTTTAAAAGTAACTATTCCGATATTTCAAAAGAACTTGGAAGTCCCCGATATAAATATGTAAAAAGGAATACGTTTTTCTTTTTATTGTTATTATAAAACATTGCACACTAATCTACACGATTTTAATGTTTCTGTGAGATAACGCGAGACATGTTCAATATACTGTTGTAATATATTATCAACTCTCTATGGACACCTTGGGAACAGAATCACCACAGTACTTAGCATTATAATATGATATTGTGCTTTTTTAGTATTATAAGATGATAAAGCTTACAATAACCATGAACTTGTATATTTTTGTTTCTATAAAAAAAAATAATAATAATAATTGTGATAAACTAAATTGTGATTCTACGAATTCTACTAATAACAATTTAAAACACACTAGGATTAATGAGCTGCTGGGTTTATGAATATTAATCACGCTGTCTGCATAATAAATCTTCACCTGGGTCCTGCAGCAAGTCTCTGAACACATGAGTAAGTCCGAAAGTGAATGGTTAAAGCAGGAGAAACCTAAGGATTAATGGCCAAGTCAGACTCCAATCAAATAAATAAAAGAAAGTGGAAACACCTGAAGAAAGGAAGCCAATGTTCTGTACTGATCTACAGTTATCTGTGCTACAATGCACCAATCATTCCAGCCGATGTGTTCTCTTGCATGATTCACTGAGACGCAGAACTCAAATGAAGATAGGACCTCAGTGTAGGTTAGGTTTATGCAGCTTTAAACTCTAGCCCCCCGAAACACCTCTTCATATGAACGACTAACATGAAAGCAAATAACTAACATCCAGACGGACAGATGTGCAGAATACAACAGACACAGACCAAGTGCACTCAAAAAGACCTTGTTGCCTTGGCAACTAGCTGACAAATAAATACATATTGTATTTTATTTCAATGAAATAAACTAAACTTTACTTCAGGTAATGGAGATGTTGTTTGTGTTTACTAGATCACCCCATTTCAGGCACATCTCTTTTTATGGACGCGTTTCGATTGCATTTTTCAAACTGATCTCAAATTTCATAACTGAGTAGCTCTCTTAACCACTGCTGGAATATTATTAGTAGCACATATTAATGCCTTTTTCTACATGACCTAAAGGATAGGGAGTCGGACTTGTAGCCCAAAGGCTGTGGGTTCAAGTCCCAGGTCCCAGTCAATGCGTATCTGACATCACTCACACTTATGCATCTTGCTATTTACCGTGCACTGTTTGTTTGTGAAGTATGCAGCGCACGGTGAATCGCAAGCAGGTCTGTGCTGCCATCTAGTGCGAGCGCACCCATGTGACCCATGAGCAGGAAAACTCACCGTATTTGTCTCTGAGGCCGACTGTGCATCGAAACACCCCACCAAACGCCACATCCTCCCCGAAAATCACTGCAAGAGACAGACGTGTTAGCATCACAGCAGCTGAAGCACTCGAGGGCGGTCGAGCTCTGCTCATACCTGCAGTGGGATCACTGGCCAGCGTGTTGTCCATGGCACTGGTGACAGACTGGAATAAATTCATCTTCTGTGTAGGACCTGCAGAGACACTCAAGTCAATCATGTACTAGCGTCTCACGATTCAGATCAGCTATAAAGACTTTTATTTTGCTGCCGGTAAATATAAGAGGAGGTTTGTGTGTGTGTGTGTGTGTGATATTGTCAGTTCACACACTTTCCATTCTAAAGTAATATTAGCATTGCAAGTGAACCTCAAGGAACGTATAAAACGTAAAAGACAGGTCGTGACCAGATTAAATAAATAATCTTAAAAAAAATAAATAATGTAAAATAGATTTTTTTTTCTATACAGTTAATATCCATTTTTAAATAGCATTATATATAATTATGCATTTGCTGACTTTCCTTTGAAATAAACAGCAATAAGGAAACGTTGATGGGCAGTCATATGCAGTTATGATTACTGCACTCATAAAAAAATGTGCTATGAACTTCCAGTATTGTTTTAATTACATATTGTAACAGGGAATTATTAAAAGGTCAAAATCAGTTCATTTTTTTTCTTTTGTCAAACAAGATTTTTTTTAAAAAAAGTCTTTCAAGGCACCTAAATATAACAGATCATTTAAAAGATAAAACGTATTAATTTTAATCAGCTTTCCTCATACAGACCAGTCATGATATCTTAATTAGCAGTTATTCATTTTATTGTTTTCCCAATGCTCATCCCACCCTAGCAAACTGACCAAATCAACTCACACACTGTCAAGCACTTTTGAGGTCACCGTTTAAAATGTCATTTATGATATTAAGTTTGTTGTCATACACTTATCTGGCCCTTCCGTGTGAGTTTGTCATAAGTTAGTCTGATTCCTAACAACAGTGTCTGCATTATTCATATGTTCATTAATCCAAACAGATGTCATGTCAGTCGATGTATTTTTTAGATTTACTTTTGTTTGAAAAGACCACAGCAAAGCCAGGCTTAATTATTATTAATAGTAAAAACAGTGTGAAGCGTAAACAAGGGCATTACCGTGCTGGGCAGACACAGGGTCAGGGTAATAGGTGAAGTGCGCTGCATGTCTCCTCTGGGCCTTCGGCTTGGCTGTGCAGTCAGGGGACAGTTTAAGCAGAGTTAACCCCAAACTGCCGTGCACGCCACCGGTTAACCCGGCTAGCGAAGACTTGACGACTGAAGTTCTCGAGAAGAGCCGCGTCGCCGCCATTGCGCTGGAAACCAAGCTGGAACGCCGCTCTGACGTCAGCGCTCACATGGACCAGCGCTGCTCCGATTGGCTGGGCGCGTGGGAGGAGTTTTGATTGACACCGTACGTCAAGTACGTAACATACGGGCCGCTTTTCAATTTTAAAGTTTAGCATAGCTAGAAATCTCGCTCGATATTGAGTTATGACCATGTCCTCGTTTTAGCTTTGGATTATCATAACATTATTGAGGATAATTTGACCTTTTAGTATTACACACACGGAATTATTTGACACATTTATCCACATTTGGCTTCGTCTAAAATTACATTTACGGTTATTATTATTTTTATTATTATATTATATTTAATTACATATTATTATTTCGTGTTAAGCACTTTTTAACCCCTTAAAGGTGCAGTTCACTTTTAAAAAAAATCGCCCTCATTTACACACCCTGCATTTGATCACGTATGATTTTTTTTTCTTCTATTGAATACAGAATAATATATTTTGAAGAAAGGTTTGGAATAAGTGGAGGGTGGAGTTTTTCCCCATAATATAACCTTACAGTCAATTCCTTGATGACATCACACAGGAAGGCACGTTATTAGGTGTGATTTCTTTGAATATATCAGGAGGAGCCTTCAAGAACATCTTATAAATGCAAACTGTAGAAAGTATTTTAATCGACTGATGATCACAGGAAAAGTAATCATGACGAACTGGTATCAAGACAATAAACGCACAGAATAGGAGAAAACATTCATCGTATTGCAAAATTAGAGTTACTTAAAAAAAAAACAAAAAAAAAACTGCATTATACGTTAGAAATAAAGACTGACAGAGTATGTGTATTTGTCATGTACTCTTTCTCAGATTGCATCGGGTAGCCAAATAAAATCAAAAACAAAGAAATGGACAACAAACATGCATTTGCTGAAAGCAGCTAGAAGGAAGAGTCGAGCTTGTTTTATGTGAGAGAAGCTCCTGAGCGTTTGGTAACAGTGCTTCTGAGTCCTGCGGGCTTCATCATCTCCATCCTCCTCATTTCCACAGCGTCTGACTGGATGTTTTCACACATTCAGAAACATCTAACTTCCTCCCGCTGTTGCACATCTTGGCCAGGTTCTGCAGTGGTGGTACAGAAACATTGTAATCACATTAAAAAAAGCCTACTGCATCATATTTGACACGCAAAATGATCAACATGATCAGAACTTTGCTGTCACACCTGTTGCATATAATCTACTTCATGTCTTCCATATCTGATCCATGGCTTAGACATTTTTAATCAAAGTCTTTTTTCACAAAAGTGTACCTTGATCTGGTTTTTCACATGTCTGTCTCCTGATATCCTTTAAAGATTGTAATAATAGCTTTGATATTGTTAGTGATATTTCCAGACGAACACTTACTGGACGGAAGCAGCTCTGCTTTACCTGACTATCCTGATGTTGTCATTTTTTGGAAAAATCAGTGAGACTCAAATCTGATCATCAGGCTTTTGAGGAACATTTATTTGTCAGTCTCTCAAGCATTGCTCTGATCCTCAAACTAATCTTATGAAAGCAAATTTTCATAATTTTATGCAAGATATCTGCTATACTGCTTTAGTATGTATTTCGATTTGATTATTCTTTTATTTCAAAATTACTTGTTTAATTTCACATTTTTTTAACTCAGAACCCTCAGTCTGGTAAACACATGAAGCTCTCTCTATATATTACATATGATTTGCGTCTGAGTATTCATGATCACTTACACTAGCAGCTCTGGCGATGCTGTTGGGAGACTGAAGAGCCACCAGTTCATTGAGGATCCTCTTCAAATCCCCGGCGCTAGGCTCTGCTGAAAGTGATGTGATATAACCATTATCATCATATTAAAACAGACTTGATTTAGATGCGTTTTCTATTCCTTCAATGAAACTGATCAAAGGTTAAGTTTATAATATAATAGAAGCTTATATATAAATAAAAAAAAAATACATAAATAAATAAAAAATCTTTTAAAAAGGTACACCAGGCTGTTATGGGTCACCACCGACTTCCATACCAGGAAAAAAATAATCAGTGGTGACCTTTTCCAAAAAAAAATCTTCCTTCGTGTTCAGCAGAACAAAGAAATTCATCCAGATTTGGAAGGACTAAATATAAATAATAAATAAGAAGAGTATCTTAGAAAGAAGCAAACAATGCATTACATTTTATCCTTTTACATCTAAATTCATGTACAAAAAAAAAAAAAATATATATATATATATATATATATATAAAAATCACTTCATTGTGTTCATTACAAATAAACTGATTATTAAAACTACAAAGCAGTTCAGTGAAGTGCAACAACTTTCATTGTTAGACTATTTGCACGTATCCATGTTACACTTCGGATAGTTTTCCCGATCAGCTCCTCAAGTGCTCACGTAATTCTGCAATTCTGTGTTATGTGTATTACTCGGTATCCATAAACTTTAAAATGTTTAATAACCATCAGCTGAGGGCTAATACAATAAACCAATTTTTGGTTCTATTAAAATAAAAAGGTTCCATCTTTTCTGGATGTAGCTCAAAATAGCCCGTCAGCATTTACATATGTCCTCATTAAGCCACGGGGAAGCACCAAATTGTGACCGTATGAATGACGTACAGAACGCAATGCCGCAAAAAAATCTGATTTACACGGCAGTCGCATTGACACAAATCTGATTTATTTCCACATATGAACGAGGCCTGAAACCGATCTCAAAATATCTGAATGCATGCAGTAAGAGTAGACAGCGGTTTGTACCTGGCTCAGGTGCAGGCTGCAGCTGCAGGTACGGGTGATCGAGGAGCTCGGCTGTAGAAATCCTCTCTCTGGGATTGCGAACTAAACACCTCTGAAACAGACAGACGGGGAGCACTAAATAAGAAACTGAAGGGGGTTATTATCCTGCTATTATCCACACATCCTGCTCACCTTCAGCACATCGTGCAGGTCTTTCTCTGGAATTTCGGGGAAGTCGATCTCGTGGGACGGGTCTATGATGGCATGCATTTTGCTCATCTGATTGGTGATGCTCTGGAACGGAGTCTTTCCGTAAGTCATGCAGTACAGGATACATCCCAGAGACCACACGTCACCTTTAGCGCAGATCTGGAGACAGCAGAGCAGAGAATGATGGGATCAGATGCTTCCATATTAACAGGACTCAATTAGGAAGTCTTCTCACCTTTGACCCTGGCTTCCCATTGGAGGATGTGTCTTTAACGGCCTCTGGTGGCATGTAGTTTAGAGTCCCCACCTGATAGATGTTATAAGAATGAGTCAATCAATGCAGAACAGACTAGAAATGTTATTTCTGTAATACTAGATCAGACCAGCGAGTCCTTCATGATGCTGGTCACGTCGGGCTGAATACGGTTAGCGATTCCAAAGTCTATCAGCTTCAGCGAAGCATCCACAATCACAAAATTAGCTGGCTTTAAATCACTGTGGATGATACCTTCGGAAGAAAAATACAAAGAGTCGCACATAAATAAACTGCACGATAACAGTAATTGAAGCGTATGATGAGCGGTCGGCATGCAGGTTCACCGTGTTTGTGGATGGTGTGCACAGCCTCCAGCATGTTCCTCCAGTAGCACTTCCTGTCCAGAGGGTTGACAGTCTTGCGGTTACGCAGCCAGGTGTGGAGATCCAGGTGACCACACTCCATCAGCATGTAGATGTAGCTGCTGGTGATCTCACTGCGAGCGAACAGGAAGTCCCGTGACCAGGAGAACAGCAGAACAGCTAGAACACCGCTTCCAAGCACCACACACACACTTACTAGTCATAGAGTTTAATGATCTGATCGCTGTACTGCTGAAGATGGTTCAGGTGCTCGATCTCATTCTTGTAGCTTTCCACGGCCTGAGCATCGGCCTCTTCTAGATTCACGTACTTCAGAGCGTACGTGTGCTTCTTGTGGTCAAACACCTGATAGACCTGAACACAAACAGAATTATTTCTGTAATACACACACACGGGATCAAAGGAAAGACAAAATGATACAGAGAAGACGTCTTACTGCATACCTTACTGGAGCCGCCGCTGCCGATCATCTTGAAAATGAAGAACTGTTTGCCCTTGATTGTGATGGACTCGTTTGTGAAAGCTGAGGCAGGGGTCTGCGACAAAAGAGAGTTCATTTAATTCACATTTCACACTAAGGAAGGACCTTTATCCATCGGACTCCATAATGCTGTTCTCATGATCCAATCAATTATTGACGGACCAAGTTAGATTGGATTTTTAAAGGAAAATGCCACCGTTTTTCCATATTCCACTCTGTTCGTGATACTTACCTCTCCCGGCGCACCACTCCTGAAACCCCCCCCCTCTCCCTCTCCTCAATACAAGCAAGGAGTGATGATATTACTACACAGTGCTCTATACATTATAGTCATCTTTTTTTATCCGCAGTTTTATTTTGCGTCACCATCGTTACTCGTGTAACAGTCTTTAAATATGGAAAACGTGGAAGTGTTTGGTGGCTTCTAGATACATCCCTGTTTGGATCCTAAGGAATGAATGGAGCTAAGCTAAATGCTAACACAGTGGGGAAGTTGCAGGAGGAACATAGTAGAATATGAAAAAACAGTGGAGTTTTCCTTTAGATATAGGTAAGCGTTTAATATTATTTCAATTGATGTTCATTTTCGATGGAATTTTAATTCCATCATGCATTTGTCCTTCCTTGTACGTTCCTGATTTGATCTCTTCACCTGTGACTGCTGCGGGACGCAGGACACCCGGCTCTGAGGGGTGCAGGGCAACTGAGCGTGACCCATTTTCTGAGCCGTTGTTGGAACGGACACAACCACTGGACGCTGTTTCACCACAGGAGTGACAAAACTACAGAAGAACAGACAAGAAAGCACGGATGAGCTTAAGACAAAAAGGCCACGTCTGATCGTGAGCTCTGCTGCGTTTTCACCTGTTTGCGTTGGGGTCTTTGTGGTTGGGAGTCTGACAGCTAAGAGACGGGTGTAACCTGGGAGCAGGTGCAGGTGTTCTCGTGACATGAAGTGAGGATGAAGTGGAAACATGGACCGTGGGAGCTTTACGATCCTGAATGGAGCCACAAAACAGATTGATGATGAACCAATCCTACTCGAATCGTTCTGAGCTCAAATAGTAAATACAAAAAGCATGAGCTGTAACCAGACCTCCGGGGACACATGCTTGTTTATGAGAGCAGGGATCTTCCAATCTGATGAAATTTCCTTGGCAAGAGGCTTTTGCGGCTCCTCAGGAGCCTTCGCTGGATTTTCTTCTTCCTTTCGGTTACTTAGCGCTTCCAAATTTTCTGCAAAACCAAACATTAGCATCATTCTTTTTTCACATTAACCCTAGAACACACTCAAAGGATATCAATGTTTTTACCAGTAAAATGCTAAATATTATATACACGCACATCAAAATCCTACTGACTTTTGGCCTAAGAGAAAAAGGATTCATTTCTTGTGTGAACTACACTGAGAGAAAGCAGACCACTCGACTGCTGAGTGATTACACAGTGTGCAGACACTTCCAAATACACAGCAGCAGCAGCAAAAAAACACATCTAAATAAAGACAGCTTTAAAGTGCACCTCCTTTAACAGAAGACTAACCTGCAGCGTTCTCTTCATGCTCCGCAGGAAGAAGGTGAGTTTTACCAGAGTTCAGATTTCTGATGGCGGTCTGCAGCAGTTCGACGGGCCGTGCGTTTGAGCTCAGCGCTTTCTGAAGAATCAAATTACTCTTCCTAGAATTGCCTGAGAGATTTTCAACACATGTGATTACTATACAGACATTAAACACTGATCAAAAAGCCCAGAGGCTTTCACTTTCTTAGCAAAGCAATAAATGCCATGCATCACCTTGTGAGAGCTCAAACTGAGCATGTGCAATATGCACAAAAGCAAAAGCTTTACTGTGCGATCTGGCAATGCTGAAATGATCTGGAGCATCTTCTGGATCTTCAATCCTGTAGAGGTGGAAAAGAATAGATTCATCAAGATGTCAGCTGCTAACATGAGCCTCAGGGCAATGCACCACAGACTCACCCTTTCAGCTCGGCATATCGCACCAGCATTCGAGCATAGCTTTCCATTTTGCAATGCTTTGCCAAAGGAAACTTGGCGAACACTTTAGAGTAGCAGTCCAGGAGTTTGAAGAGAAACGCCGGGTCTGAACGAGGGTCTCCTCTCTTCTCCAGGTTCTTCAGGAAGATCTGACAGCTTTCAGGAGAGTTTGTGCTGATGAGCTGGTTTATATCAGTGGTTTCTACGAAAGAACCAAATATATCTGAAAACTGCTCTGCGCAACATCCTACGATGGTTTTGCATGAGAAACAGACGAAAACCAAAGTATTCAGGTCCACCATGTAAGAATTACCTTCCATTCGAGCGGTTTCTTTTCTTTCTGCTCTTTGTAAAAGTGCTGTGATGGTGTCGCCCTCTTCAATGTCTTCCCTCAGATGATCTGGACTAATCAGAGGAGGCTGAACAAAACAACAACACTATTCAGTCTCACCTGGACGTAATACATGTTTACTTTCTGAATGCTGGTACCATGAGCACAGTTTAGGTCTATTTTAAGGCCGGAAGACTCTTATACCTTCAGGCTTAGTAAACTGTAGGAGTCCCCGTCTGGAGTGCCTTTCTTTGAGGAACACACGGGGAATGCAGAGCGGACATTTGAACCACTTGTTTGCCTGTAGAAAGTCAAACATCAAGAAATTTAAAACAACGCGACTATAAAAGGAGGGTTAAAAATAAGACGGACAGGTATTAGATTAAGCCCGTTGTTAATTTAGGACATTTAAGTAGTTTTTAGAAACGTGTCTTACAAAAAAGCATTACCTGGGAGCATTTTAAGACCAAACAATGGCAGTAATGTATTTTAAGGTACGTCAGTGCGAGCTTTTTCCATTCTAGACAGCGCCAACATTCATTTTAATCTAGTCTTAAACCCTGTTCGGGAAACTGTGTACAATATTACAACATACCTTGTAAAATACATGCATTAAAAGGTTTTTTCACTTGTACATACGCATGTCACCTGGGTCAAACTTGTAGAAAATATATGAGAATCCATAAAAATACGGAGCAATTCCATCCCTGGAGTACTGAAATGATTGATATTTACTTTGGGTCACATCTCACCTGGAGAAAGCGCTGCCGTGTGCTGCTGGAGCTTCTGCTTTATGAGCACCGTCACACTCACGGCTCTCATTTTCAGGGATAGAGAGAGGCACCATGGGAACTCTTTCTGCCTACAGGAAGGAGCACAAGCAAGCACATGAGTTTCCACTCTCGGGTGCGTTTCGCTGATGGGCTGATGTCCTCTCTCATCTTACCAAGGCTGTTCTTCTCTGTTGTGATCCCGCTCTCCACAGAGGCACGTTCATGTTCTCCGGTGGATTGAACTTTTGATCACTCCTGGAAGACAGACCGCTCGTTAACATCGATTCATTCACGTTAAAGAAAATGATATCATGTGATGTATGTCTTGAACACAATAGTCTTGTGCATTAGGGATCTATAACGATGGTTTAAAGATTGATCCCCAAGCCTTACTTAAATTAATATAAATTCAGCAAAGTAGCAATTTTAAATAAGCTCGCCGATTTCCAGCTCAAGAAACATCCCTGATAATGAATTTCCCACAAAAGAACAGTAACCATACCCGTGGTGACAAGTGCTGCTGCTCTGCAGGTCACGCGTTCCATCGGATCTTCTGGAGCTGCTTCTCATGGACTCACAGGATGGCATCACAGGATCTACATGTAATTGCAGCGAATCCTCGTTACGATGCATACTTTCAGATTTTGCACTGGTACTTATTTACAGCCGGACACAGCTTCAGCACATCCATCAACATGATGTAAACTAACCGGTCAAGTTCTCCTTGTCCTCATGCGAGAGGAGCTGGCATTTGCCTGCGTTTAGATTCCTCATGGCATCCTCCAGGACACGTCTGGGTTTAGCATTCATTTCAAAAGCCTTCTGAAGAATCAAAGTGCATTTCTTAACATTCCCTGGAGAGAACAACAGCGATTAGTGATCTCCAACGTTACTGACGGAGGCAACAGCTCACTACACGCCTTCTATTTTGAAGTCTCCTTACCTTGCAAAAGCTCAAACTGAGCATAAGCAATGTGAACAAAGGCAAAATCCTTACAGTGGGATCTCGCTATGTCAAAACTAGCCTGCGCATCGTTTACATCCTGGATGCTGTTGATGAAGAGAGAAATGAAATAATGCATTAAAGCATTTGGCAAATTGTTGCTGATTTTATCACATGATATTAATAATGACTACGCTGTACAGATCATCACGTACACAATTTCCAGGATGTTAAATCGTTTTAAAATCACAGTGAAACGGAGACTCACGCTTTTAGCTCTGCAAATCTGACCAGCATCTTGGCGTAGCTCTCGACCTGACTGTATTTGCCCAGCGGCATGCTGGAAAAGACCCGCGTGTAGCAGTCGACGAGTTTAGTGAGCAGGCTGGGATCCGTTTGAGGATTGCCTTTCCTCTCCAGGTTGGTCAGAAGCGTGCGGCAGGTGTCGGGCGAGTTGGAGCTGATGGCCTGGTTGATGTAATCGGTGTCATCTGTAAGGAAGAAAAGCTGAGGATATTCTGCTCTGCTCAACTACAACCCAGGGTTCTCGTTTGGCCAAAGAAGCGTCTTTCTCATTCTCATCAACTGATCAGGATTGTTACAAGCCTTTTTAGAGATTGATGATTACTGAAAGAAGAATATTTCAGAGCCTGGCATAACCATAAACATTTATATTGGAAGTACAGGAATCAGGAGATCATATTCTTTCCCATGCCTGGAATTCCCCCGATCTTTAACTTGTTTATGGAAATAGTTACCATCATTGTATAACTTCTTCATCTTGGCCAGGCGTTGACACAGCATGGCGATCTGCATCTGTCGCTCTGTGCTCTCTTCTTCATCCATCTCTGCGCACTAAACACTAAACACAGCACACTTAATCGACTGCAATCGCATGTTTAGAAAGACTACACAATGCTTCTGCACGCATGTCGTACTAAACAAGTCTCAGCAAACCCTTAAGAGGCTACTTCTCAACGGATCGTAAAGGATTCAAACCTAAATAACGTAGCGAGGCCCATGCTTGGACAAGACAACGTTAAAGCTTTTTTTCGATTATACTAACGTAAATATAATGTTCGTCATCGTTGTCAGCTAACGTTAGCTCTTTATCCAGCTAGCGTTTAACTCGCTACGTTATTACCTCACAGATCCTTGATAACCTAGACTCGCGTTACAACAGGAAATTCCTCGCTGACAATCGTATAGTATTGATTTAATTATTGCCTATCTAAGTCTTGACGCACTACATCGCATTGTGGACTGCGTTACTGAGTGTTTTAAAGCAGTATACTTACAGTGAGACGGAGAAAGCAGAAGTTTGCCGGTAGGATCAGGCGAATGTTTTGTTGAACGACCGTTTCAAAATCCGCGACTTCCATCAATACGCGCCTTCCTATTGGTCCATTTGTATTTCACGTGACCAGTTGGCATCTGAGGGGCGGGGCTTCCCAGCAGCTTCACGCTTTCATTCTTCATTCCTTCTTTTGAAAAACACATCTAAACAAAACGAGTCACATGAAATAATAGAACTGATCTTGTACAATTGAATATAGATACAAACAGACCAGAATGACAGTCGATATTTCAATTCAAATGAGATGTAGACAATGTTTTATACAATTATTATTATTATTTAGAGTTCGACATACAATTAAACTTGATTCAGTCCATTTATATTGAGTTTTTAAACACTGAAAAAAGCTTATTTTATAGTTTACCCTAAAAACTTGGTAGAAATGTTGATCATAATGAATAATGCATTCTTTAGCAAAAGTTTCTGCAACAGGATCACAAAAAGATGCATTTTGGACCTTTAGTCCAAGTGGATTGAGTATATAACGCCAATGTTTTTATGTTTCTTTATAAATATTGTGTCCACGTCCGCTTTTTGTAAATATTTTTTTTACAAACAGAAAATAAATATATTGATCTGTTATTGTCACAAAGAACTTTTTGATACGTTTTTTTCCTGATCAGGTACAGTATATTGAAAATCTTAAATAAAAAAGATGCATTCAGTTTAGTGCAAATTACAATTTCTGCAAGTTATTTAAAACGCCGCCCGCTCAGCTATCTTTTGTGGAAAAAGCAAACTAGTGTGTAGAGTTCAATATATTACACCATTGTCCACTTGTTTGTAAACAACTTGAAAGACGTCGGTGCTGTAATATTGTAAAAAAACAACAACAACAACAAATAAAATGGTGGTTATGT
Source organism: Enteromius afrohamiltoni (assembly GCA_034779775.1). Lineage (NCBI taxonomy): Eukaryota > Metazoa > Chordata > Actinopteri > Cypriniformes > Cyprinidae > Enteromius > Enteromius afrohamiltoni. The sequence continues at coordinate 3,875,272 of JAUYWG010000051.1, forward strand.
TTAGCAGTCACTCGTAAAAATGTAAAAACTGGATGAATTTTTGTACATACATAATTAACATAAAAGACAAATACAACATACAGCGGCACTTTCTTTTATTTTTGATTAGTGGTGAAACTTTTCTAAAGGCGGTAAAAAACCCCGACCTCATACACACAGCATTACTTACAGAATAAATAAACTAAAGAGTGAGTTTACTCAGAGAATGACTGGAATACAGTCCAAGCAGAGAAATGTTTTTGTAAACACACGTGTAATGAGCGTATAATTACTTAGCAGTAAGATGAACATATTGGTACATAACGACTGAAAAGTTGAAAAGAACTGAAAAGACCTTAAACAACACTACTTCTAAACAAGTTCTGTTTAGGAATGACAGCGCTGTTTTATTGATCATCTCTTGGAGGAAGGGCAACATTTCACAATGAACCACCAAGCTAAGCTTCAGCGTCCTAGTCTATCTGCTGGCCTTGCTTGGGTCCTTCCAGTTTCCGAAGAGTTTCATCCCACTGCGAAAACTGTTTTGATAAAAGAAACATCTGTGGAAGAAGTTAAGGACATTCCTGTGAATAAATTCAGCTGTTCAAGAGCCCCACACAAGTCTTTCACTGCGAGTAAGGATACCATCTTGTTGTATTCTTCAAACAGCTTCTTCACTTCAGCAGATAATTCTTCATTCTGGTCCTGCGGAAGTCAATCAGGATTAATAGAAAAGTTCATATAGGAGGTTAATCAGCATGCTTCAAGACATGGTCTCATTGTACTTACCTGCTGTTGAATGTGAATTTGTGACAACCGCTGCACTTTAGTGGTCAGCTCTGGAACCGCTGTGGTACCATGACATGAGTGTTATAAATACAATAACCACAGTCACACTTAAAGAAAAGGCTCATTTACATCTCAGCTTAAGTCAATGTTTCACCTTTTACGTGGTTGCTGTCTAGAAGAGGCTGCAGATTGTGCACCTGCTCCAATAACGTGGCCTGAGACCGCAGAAACTCCTCCTCTGCAGATAAAGAACGAGCTTTATGTACTGTTCGAACAGTCAATTTAGTGCAGTGGCCGGGAGAGCTCAATGCGCTGCAAACAGAAGAAAACACACTGCTAATTCTCGCAACGCAACCAAACACAGAAACGTGCTGCAAACAGCACG
>JAUYWG010000051.1:3881139-3895799 GCA_034779775.1 Enteromius afrohamiltoni
CCGACCATCGCCTGTTTGACCATTCTAATAAAACTTTGTTGCTTATGGATCCGCACGATTCCCGCGAGTCATTACAATTTGTCACATTCACATACATACATGGTATGACATGAAGTGAAATGTATTGAGAAGACAATGGTTGACCCCGACGTGATTGTCTTCTCAATACATTTCACTTCATGTCATACCGTGTATGTATGTGAATGTGACAAATAAAATTTGAATTTGAATAATATATATATTACGTGTTACGTAATTTTTTTTAATGAGGCAATTGATTGTTCTTTTTCTACAATTTATCTGGGTAATTTACCAGCTCAAATGGCAGGGAGAGAAAAGTACTTATTAAAGATACTATTAACAACCAGCGAGAAAGCTGTAACGCGAAAGTGGCTCCAAGCTGAACCTCCAGCAATGACTGGACATTGTAACCAAAGTTCAAAATATGGAGAGAATCACTTTTGCATTAAAACTACAGATAGACACATACCTTCAATACTGAGATAAATGGGTTGTGTTTATGTCTTTGTTTTTTATGTAATTTTTAAATTCTGTTGTTAAGGTGACCAGTCAGTTGTCTGCCAAGTTCTGTTGTTATTCTTTCTTCTCTTTTGTGGGGAAAAAAAAAATCAAAGTGAAAATCCTGCCACTGAAATACACTTTCATGAGATCGGGTCATTAACTTTTACATCTTCTTGAGCAAATACATACAATATTATATCACAATGTCTGTCTTGATGAGTATCCAAGTAAACACAGTCAATTGAATAAATATAAACAGTTAAGAAAATATTGAATGTAAAAATGTAAAAAACTCACAAATACAGTTACAAATTACAAATAGCATGAGAGAGGTTTGTCTTTAAAGTTGGAGTTTTTGTGTCAGTATAACGGATCCATGCATTTCTTATATTAGGCTAATAATGTTAATGAAACAACAACATCAGAAAAACAGATAATCACTCACTCTTCTTAACTAAGTAGGCAAATTACTTTATACAGTAATACAGTTTTCATAAGCACAGTAAAATACTGTTTATTTAGGTCATCTATCATCTCTCTGAGGGCTTAGCCCCCCTAAAAATGCAATCCTAGAATTATAAATGTATAAGTGTCCAAGCCAGCAGTTTTGTTGTCTGCAGCATTAAATGCTCAAGCTCTTTAAAGCAGAATGGATTCTGATTCTGATATTCCTCTGGAATTGCTTTTCTATCGTTATAGTTTTAGTTCTGATGTTAACTTAACTATTTTCATAGAAATATAAAGATTATTAAAACTTTATAGTTATCATTATCATCTATCAGCCAGTGCAATGAATGGGCATTTGTAGATGCCAGATGAAAGCGCATTGTGACGGGGTTTGATGTGCGTGTGTGTGTAGACAAGCGTGTGGAGAAATGGCCGCTGATGGAGTCTCCTCTTCCCACGCTGGCCATCAGCTCCTCGTACCTGCTGTTCCTCTGGCTGGGGCCCAAGTACATGCAGGGCCGAGAGCCCTTCCAGCTCAGGAAGACCCTCATCGTCTACAACTTCAGCATGGTCATCCTTAACTTCTTCATATTCAAAGAGGTGAGCTCACCCAAACAGTTTCACAGAAAACACCACTAGTTCTTGTATAATGAATATGTATATCATGAATAATGAAGTCATTTATTCTATTTGTGAAAATGATCGTTTAGGCAATCAGACCAGCCAACAGAGATTGAAATGTAAAAAATAACATCATTTTCTGATTTTTCCATCTTATTTGTTATTGCAATGCACATCCATAGTTTTGGTTTCCTGCTTGTTCTTTTGAAAAGTCAAATTTTTCTTTTAAAGAATAATTCTCCCAAAAATGACAATTTCCTGGAAATGAATTCATCCTTCCAAGATTAAAATGAATTTGGAGAAATGTGTCACTGCATCAGTGTCTCATCAGTGGATGCTCTGCAGTGAATGGTTGCTGTCAGCATCAGTTAACATCAGGAGAAGAGAATAGCTGTGTGTTTGTAAGAAACAAATCCATTATTAAGACTTTAAGACTTTGCTTTAAACTTTTAATAAATACAAATCCATACTTCATAATAACAATTCTTCCAGTGATAAAGAAATCTTGTCTAAATAAATAGAGAAATGGGCACAGATCGAGCTCTGTTTACAAGCCAGAACAGCTCTGAATATACGTGGGTGAGAGACAACAGGAGTTGATTGATGGAGGAGATGTTTTTATAAATTATAGACTATTTGTTTCTTGCAAATCCTATCTTCTCCAGATGTTAACTGATGGACTGGAGTGCTGTGGATTTTTGTGATGTTTTTATTGTCTGTTTGGACTCTTATTCTGACGGCACCCATTCACTGTAGGGTACAGTATCTCTAAATCTGATGAAGAAACAGATCATCCTTATTTTGATGAACCAGTGCTTTAACATACATGTCTGTGTCTTTTCACATGGGAGTGACCTTGCTAGAGATGCTATGTGTTTTATGCACATGATAAGCTAATAACGAGGAATTGTCCTTTATACCAGCCATATAAAATAGTCCAAACGTCTGTTGTATTTCAGCTCTTCCTCGCAGCACGAGCGGCTAACTACAGCTACATCTGTCAGCCCGTGGACTACTCCGATGATCCCAATGAAGTGAGGGTGAGTGTGCTGATCACAGATGGTGCCGCTCTCCGGTTACCGGCCCAAAGTGTGCTACTGGAGCGAGAAAACCAGGGAGTTCGGTTTCACTCTGTGACGTCACATTAACACACACTGTCTGGCATTCACACTCACACACGCATAGATCCGTTACCGCTAGACTGAGCAAAACTTAAACCAATTTGAGGTGAATTAGGAGTAGATTTTAAGAAAATATTTTTCATATCAATTTTAGTCTAATAATTTGTTTAGCTTGATACCACAAATAATTTATTAAAGAGAGATTTTGCCCTGCTGTGACGTTCAATGTGCAAATGTGAAGTCATAATTGTGTGAGGAGGACACAGATTATGGAAAACAAGTGAATCTTTAGCCACATGTGCTGAAAAAAGCCATTGATTTAAAGGGGTTGTGACTTCAGAAATATCTTGACATGTAAGGTCATTTTACTATAAAAACATCCTGTAGGTTTTCTCCTCATTAGTCCAAAAAACATTTTGATGGAAAAAATGCTAGCATTATAGGTGCACCAAAGGAAACATGAAAAATAAATAAATAAGTTCATGACTGCTTTACAGTGCATTAGTTTAAGAGAATATATGATGCATATTTCAAGAAGATATAAAAATAAACTGTTAAGGTGTTACATGGTTGTCTTTATTTATAGCAAGTTAACTAAATCAGACAATGAGATTTATTTCAATAAAAATTCTACTTCTATTCTATTTATAATTAATTTGGCTTTTATTTATTATGAAAGTACATATATTGTCACCACCAGGCAAAGACAACTCGACAAGGGAACTGAGTGCAACCCCCAAAGGGTGGATTTATTATTGAAACAGAGAAACAAACTGTGATATTGACAGTGGTGAGTGGCTGGTGGTCGGTGCTGTGGTGCTCTTGCTTTGTTTCCCAGTGTCCAGGTGATATGTGATGCTGTGCGTCCAGGTGAGTGGGGTAGTGAGCGGTCACGGGGAGAATTCTGTGGGTCAAAGACAGAAGAGCAGAGTAAGCGTCGACGTGCTTTCAGCATGGAGACAGTGTTCATTTTACCAGCGTTTTTCAGCAGTATTTAAGCTGGCCTTTCCTGTGACCGATTGGCCCACGTCGATTGTTCCCAGGTGTTCCTGATGATTGCCTGGGCGATGCTACGGGGTTTCCCACCACAACCCCGTCTGGTCCTAACAGTGGGTGGGTGGGGAGTGACCCCTGACAGACCTGTGCAAGCTGCCCAGAGCCGAGAGAGTCCATCTGCGTTGGTGTTGAGACAGCCGGGGCGGTGTTGCACATCAAAGCGGAAGACCTGGAGTGTCAGGAACCACCTGGTGACCCGGACGTTGGTGTCCTTTGCCCGGGCCATTCACTGCAGGGGAGCGTGGTCAGTAAATAGAGTAAACGTATGGCCTAGAAGGTAGTACCTGGGCTCCAGGACTGCCCATTTGATGTTGAGGGCTTCCTTCTTGACGGCAGCGAAGCACCCTCCGAAATCGGTCCAGGTGGTCCTCCCATGCCTCCGAGTGGATCACGATGTCGTCGATGTAGACCACTGCATAGGCCTGGTGCGGCCGGAGGACGACATCGGCGAGCCGTTGGAAGGTGGCTGCAGCTCCATGTAGGCCGAAGGGAAGGACCCGGTACTGCCAGTGGCCAGAGGGGGTTGAGAACGTGGTCTTAGGCTTCGCATCTTTGGACAGCGGGACCTGCCAGTAGCCTTTCGTAAGGTCGAGAGTGGTGATGAACCGGGCCCTTCCCAAGGGCTCGAGGAGCTCGTCCACTCGGGGCATGGGGTAGCTGTCAAACTGGGAGACTTTATTTAACCGGCGATAGTCATTGCAGAACCGGAGGGTGCCATCAGGCTTTGGGACCAGAACGATAGGGCTGCCGACAGGTGGGGGTTGGTGTCAACAACCACGGGCTCAAGGATGGCCATTTTTTTAGGAGGTTCACATGATAGACTTGGGTTTCTTGTCTCCGTTCTGGTTGACGCACCCCATAGTTCACTTCTCCCAGTTTCTCTATCACTGTGTAGTGCCCTTTGCCATTGGGCCATAAATTTACAAGCCAACATGGGGACCAGGACCATCACCTTATCCTCCGGCTGAAAAGCCCGTGGTTAGGCCGCCCGATTGTAACGTCGTTGCTGGGCTTGTTGAGCTTGGGCCAAGTGCTCCCGGACTAATGGCATGACCCAGTCGATCCTCTCCCTCATCTCCTTCACGTGTCCGATCACGGTGCGATGGGCTACCGGCAGCTGCTCCCAGGCTTCTCAGGCAACGCAGAGGAGGCCCCTGGGTTGGCGTCCAAAGAGGAACTCAAACAGCATGAAGCCCGTGGAGGCCTGAGGTACCTAGCAGATTTGTTTGAGGGTCTGGTTAAACCTCTCGATGAGGCCTTCGGTCTGGGGGTGGTAAATAGAGGTCTTGAATTGTTTCACTTTCAGCAGCCGGCAGAGGTCTGCCATTAGCTGGGACATGAATGGGGTCCCCTGATCAGTCAGTATCTCGAAGGGGATGCCAGCCCCGCTCGCAAGCAGCAACAATATGTATATATATATATATATATATATATATATATGTATACACACCGAGAATCATCTCTTTTTCTTCATTAATAGTGACATTATGGCTTGGGTCTAAAAGTTACATAAAAAAAATGGAAAAAACACAGACGGTCTGATTTACTGATTTATTTACTTATTAATCATATTATTTGTGATCTACACAACAAAGTTGTGATTTTCTTTTCAACTTCGTTTCTTTGCTTTCAATTCTGTAAAATGTCTGCTAATTTGTTTAATTAAAATAAATAAAAATGTAGGATATTACCTTTTTTTTTATGAATACGTTTAGTTGTAATAATTTGTAAATCTTTCAGTCTAAAAGTGACTCTAAAACACACTGTAATAAAGAGACTCTTCTCTTCTTGTAATGGCAGGTGGCAGCAGCTCTGTGGTGGTACTTTATTTCTAAAGGTGTGGAGTACCTTGACACTGTGTTCTTCATCTTACGCAAGAAGTTCAACCAAATCAGCTTCCTGCACGTCTATCACCACTGCACCATGTTCACTCTGTGGTGGATCGGCATCAAGTGGGTCGCCGGTGGACAGTGTAAGCATCAAATACATCAATCTGTCATTTTCCCGTTCTCCCATTCAGACTGTTACAGAAACATACTGTATGCAAACGAGAAAGACTGAAGTATCTGTTTTCCACATAACAACAGTTCCAATACAAACTACTTCTGTCAAACCCTAAAAAGGAACAACATCATCATTAGGAGTCATGCTGGATAACTCAAGTATAACAAATGTGTGATTAACAGATCAAATGTAATGTCTGCTGTGTGTGTTTCTCTCTCATCTCTTCCCGCAGCATTCTTCGGTGCTCATATGAATGCAGCCATCCATGTCCTGATGTACTTGTATTATGGGCTGGCTGCATTCGGCCCAAAAATACAGAAATATCTGTGGTGGAAGAAGTACCTGACCATCATCCAAATGGTACATGCTGATGCTTTACAAGCACTTCTGAAAATAAACAAGAAACAGGGCAAATTTAAGAATGAGGTGGAATTTATAGGTGATTCTTTAGATAGGGCAACTTTAGAAATAAATTCCAGGTTTAAAGTACACATTCTATATCAAAGCATTATATTAATTATATCTACTTTATCAATTTCCAGAATTTCTCTATTTTTATTTTCTGCCAACCAGAAAAACTTTAGCATAAAAGACATGTTTTCCATTTATTTGGTATTAAGAGTACACGTACAATTTGCAAATACTGTCATTACCATCACACTATAAAGAATTTGATGCAACAATTCAGTTTTCCATAAAACATTCATGCAAAATAACAGAAATTGAAACATCAGAAATAGAATTGACTTTAACCTTTAGTACCTGTATGATATAATTCTGAAATAATATTTTATTAAAAAAAAATGTTTACTTGTACATACTCTACCATTCAAAGATTTGGGGTCAATAAGAATTGCTTTTAGGAATTTAATACTTTTATTCAGCAAGGATGGATTACATTTAAATGCTGAATTTTCTGTAAGAATTTGGCAAAAAATATATATATTCGTTTTTTTTTCAATTTTGTTTTCCACATTGATAATAATTAGAAACCTTTCTGAAGATCATGTGACACTGAAGACTGGAGTAATGATGCTGAAAAGTCAGCTTTGATCACAGCAATAAATTACGTTTTACAAAAATAATTCACAATATTACTGTAATTGTTTTTACTGTATTTTTGATCAAGTAAATGAGCATTAAAAACATGGTAAAAATGGTAGTGTGCGTTAAATAAGCTCAAATGTTGTATTTTCTCCCGCAGATCCAGTTTCACGTCACCATTGGCCACACGGCTCTGTCGCTGTACTCCGACTGTCCGTTCCCCAAGTGGATGCACTGGTGTCTGATCGGTTACGCCCTCACCTTCATCTTCCTCTTTGGGAATTTCTATTACCAGACGTACCGCCGCCAGCCCCGCCGAGAGACCGCGACCAAACCTGGCAAAGCCCTTCATAACGGAGCCTCCAACGGAGCCCTGACCTCCAGTAACGGGAACGCCGGCAAGACGGATGAGAAACCAGCAGCGGCTGAGAGCGGCAGGAGAAAGAGGAAGGGCAGAGCCAAGCGCGATTAAAACAACTGACAGGTTAAAGGTCAGGAGCTGTCCTCACGCCTGCGCTCAACCCATAAAGGTTACCAACAAACAGTACGACTGCAGAGAGAGAGAGAAAATGAGTCTTGGTGTAGAGAGACTGACAAAATATCTTTCCTTACCGTCCTCCTTAAAGAGGCAGTTCACCCAAAAATCACCCTCGAGTTGTTCCAAACCTGTATGAGTTTCTTTCTTACGTTAAATAAAAAAAACAAAGATATTTTGAAGAATTTTGCAACCAAACATTTGACGGCAGCCATCAACTTCCTCAGTACGGAAAAAATGCTTTTCTAGCTCCGATTTTTTTCACCCAAAATTCAGTTTTTGCTCGAAAGAAGCAAAATAATCTTGTTTTCTGTTTGAAATAAGATTATTTTGCTTGTTATAAGCAACAAGTCACTTAATTTTTTCTGAAAACAAAACAATAACCTTCTTTATTTAAGGATTTCTAGATATTTTGGCTGAAAACAAGTGCAGTGTGGAAGTCAATGGCTGCCGTCAACCAGTTGAGGAGAGTAAATGATGGCAGAGTTTTCATTTTTGGTGAACTGTCCCTTTAAGTTTGGCACATTATTGTATGTGTCTGCCTTTTTTACACTGCTGTCCCAATGCCAGAAAAGAAGCTTCAGTGTATGATGATTATAAGAAAGAAATCATGATATCAATGTTTTTTTTTAATCATTTATTATGGTGGGATCCAAAAGTCGACTAATGAGATTTCTTCACTGATTCTATTATCAGCATGACAAAACAAAAGTGTCTCCAGCATGATCTGCGCTCCAAAACCCTCCTGGAAGAAGAAAATCTGGCCATCTGTACAAACTGTCTGAAATGTTTCATCTTGATTTGACAGACTTTTGGACCTCACTGTAGATCAGTCATTAGTAAAGCGTATTTAAGTGTCTGTTTATTTGAAGCGTTCATGTTTCATGTCAGTTGTCTAGCTGCTGGCAGGATGTATTACCACGGGTCCTGTGCTTTAAAACACACATCGTGCAGCTTCAGCTTCTCTCAGAATTAGAGATGCAACTTACCGAGACCGGGGACTGATAATACACTCTTATATTGTTTTGTCTGCTGTTTTAAGAACAGTGTCAGACCTCCAGTATGAATGATGGTCAGCTCAGTGCTTCTGCGGCCTGGCTTTGAAACGGATCACATATCTGCTTCCATTATCGGATGAATCAGACCAAAACTGATCATTCAGTAACTGATATCAGCTTGGACGGATGCATCACGCATCAGCATTTGAATTATCGAGTGTCTCACAGGATTAAAAAGCTTTTAGTTTGATTGGGGAATTACTGCATCTCATAAACTGAACTAAACAGGATTGGGAGATATGTTTGTAGCTACTATACTGTATTGTGCATTAATAAAGTCTTCAGCTCCACGTCATTGTTTTTCATTGGGAATAGTTCCTGAAATATATCATGTGTTTTGTCTTGACTTTTTTATAATGTTGTATATTCGGTGCGATTTTGTACATTGTGCTTTTGAAAACGCATTGATCATCAACTGCTGGTTTTCTTTTCTTTTCTTTTCTTTTCCAATGACAGATATACATTGCTGTATATAAAAAAAAGAAATAAAAAAATAAACTAAATGCCAATGCATAGTCACTGCTATCGGACCCTTCATTTCCCAGAATTAGTGGCTCCAGGAAATGTGTGGTTGACGTGACATTTCAAGCAGCATCCTTCCTGCTACTTCACAAATGTAAATGTTGTTATTATGAGCACTTATTATTTGAGAGAGGACATGGAATATGTATTCTTTATAAAAATAATTGCACCCACTTAAGTGTCTTTACCTATTACTAACATTTAAGTTAGTCATTCGGTACGATGCACTTACTGTGTACATACTTTTTTACATTTAGCTTATATTTAAACATTCCCTGTGTGTAATTACATCTCAGATTAATTTCTGTAATCACATCTTTAATTGCACTCCTAGACTCCTAATTATGCCATAATAAAACAAGTGCATTGTACCTGGGTTATCATTAATATTAAATTTATTGTGGATACTGTGATACACTACCATTTAAATGTTTGGGTGACAGTATAACCATTTATAATGTAAAGATTTCCATTTTAAATAAATGCTGCACTTTCTATTTCGTTAAAGAATCATGAAAAATAACTTCAGTTTCCACGATAATATATATTTTCTAAACCCCCCACATATGATAATCATAACAACAAAACAAAAACACTGTAACCCTCAGTAGAAAGATCCTTGAAACAATAACTGAAAGAGCAGCGTGTTTCTATGATTGGTTTTTCTCCTCTATATCTTTATTCTTCCAGTAGAGGCTTCTTCTGTTCAGCCTGTCCTCTCGGTCGGATTTCCGCTGCGAAGCCTCGACCCCTCCCTAACTCACAGAGGGCCAATCAGAGCGTCGCCCCTCCTCCTCCTCGGCAAAGACAAAGGATTCCATGGTAACGGTACACAGATGCTCTCTGACCGATGGGATGTCCCATCTGCTCCTCCTGACGAGTGAGTGATGCTTTAATGTGACATTTTAGAAGACGAGATTATGACACGTGCCAGTTCTAGTGCTAATGACACAAAACACACACAAATTAGTATTTGAATTCAGATTTATAAAGCTATACTGAAAAAAAACAACGGTAAGTTACAATAATGCTGAATACTGTATATACATGTGTGTGTGTGTGTGTGTATATATATATATATGCATATATTCATATTCATATATATATATATATAGAGAGAGAGAGAGAGAGAGAGAGAAATAAATTGAATTGACGAATGTGTTGGTTTATGTTTTGTTAACCTGTAGAAATGTTCTGCTTCTGTTTACTGTAACATTCAGAATGCATTCATGCCATTAATGTATTTGTTAGGAGGAAAAAGAATGAGCAGTGACATTTATTATCATTTAAAGAATTAAAGATTCTCTGTCTGATAGAATTTTTCGACTCAAACACACAGTCGTTTCACAGACCGAGCCAGGCAAACCAGGACTCAGTCAGACAGGCGTCTCTGTTCTTTAGCTCTCGCTCTGATTTTCCACGGATGCCGCAGTAATGCAATCTTCTTCCTGCCCGCCGGACACTCAAATCATCTTCTCTCTATTCATCCCATCAGAAAGGCGTTGTTCAGTTCAGCCACAAATAGCAGCAAACTACTGCAGAAAACACAGAGAGGAGAAGATCACTCAGACAAACATATACTCTACTCTGGGTTCACTGAGATTTTTTTAATAGAAATTGATGCTTTCATTCAGCAAGGATGCTCTACATTAATCAGAACTGACAGTTAACACAGTTAATGTTACAAAATATTCATATTTCAAATAATCATCTGTGAATCCAGAAAAATAAAATGCAAGTGTTACACAAAATATTGAGCAGCACAACTATATTCAACACTGATAATAATCAGAAAGGTTTCTTGAGCAGCAAGATGTTTCTGTAGCAACCGGAACTGGCAGATGCTAATCAGAGATTGGCTATTTTATTTAGAGGGCGGGGCTTCCTGTGATTGATTAGCTGTGTCAAGCGTTGCATTTTCCCCCATTCAAAACTACACCAGTGACACATCTTTGGGTATTCTGTAGTCTTTGACGAAAAGTAATGGGGACTAGAAAATGTTTGGTAATTAAATATCTTTTTTAGTGTTCAATCAGAAGAAAGACATCCATAGAGTTCTGGAACAAACCGAAGGTGAGGAAATGGTGACGCTACTCCTTTAAGGCTGAGGTTTGTTTCAGTTCATATAGGTGACTTCTCTGTCATATTGTGCATCCTCACAGACTCCCAGCTGTGAAACCCCCGTCCATTACACTCAATAGACTCGTCTCTGATGAATTCTGCTAATGGCAGCAATTAGAAACCTTCCCTTAGGTTTCCCAGCTGCTGCAAGGCCTGCGTTCAGATACCAGCTGGACAGAGAGGGTCACGTCTGCCCACCCCCGCCCTGCACACACACACACACAAATTGTGTATTATGTCAATTAAACGCTGCCATCACTGATGTGTTCACTGAAATGTTCTGATGGTACTGATTTGGACAGTAGGCTACATCATGAAGTCAATAACACAAAGGCAGTTATCTATATTTTGTCTAAATTAAGTCCCGTCTGAAAGCAGGTCTTATGATCAGTCCTGTTATACACTGTGCACAGAAAATTCCTATCGGATCTTTTTTTATAGTATAGTTTAATACAAAAGAAACAAATAACAGAACAAAATATGCATGGGAGAACACAGAGAGAAATACAATTGACATAAAATACATTCTGTAATATGTGATACCTACAGATCTTTTTCATCATTATTGGAGGACACTTTTTTAAATGATGAAAATAATGAATGTAGATTTGAAGCTACACTTTTGCACTCACTTTTTCTGATTTCACACACAAGTCTAAGCTGTTTCAACTAAAACACCTCTGAGATTAATATATTAATGCCTTTGGTTTGTCTCAAGATGGACACCAGTAATGTTTTTATGTTTATTATTATTATTTGTGTGTGTATGTGTGTGTGTGTGTTTTAATTTTTAGTATCCTGATTGAAATATGGCCTAACCCCAGATTAGTCTAAGCCCTGTCTAGGAAACCAAGCCCTAATATTTAAGACGTCGTGTGTGTGTGTGTGTGTGTGTGTGAGAGAGAGAGAGACGCGCTCGCGCTGCTGTAGCGTCAAGCGCCTCTGATGCCCCAGTCCCCGCCCCGCGATGACGTCACCGCGCGGCTGTGGATCCGCGTTAGTGGTGGTTATTGCCGCTGTACGCTGCCTTTATTTCCCATCGCCTCATGAGGATGACAAGATGAGATGTTAAAAGGTAAGAACGGTGTTCGTCTGTTATTGTGGGGTGGTTAAGCATGCCGTCTGTGCGGCTCGGTTCAAAGAAAGGCTTCAAAGATTCATTCACCTTGGAAAGGTTATAAGAAAACACTTCTCCTCGACGATGTTAAATCTGTGTAAGAATGACAGAAATAAAGTCTTGCTTTACACGGTTAAGGAATCTAAGATGAGAATTTCATCAGTAACTGAATGAATGTGACAGTAGTGTATGAGTCTGATGCTGTAATGAACAATAACTGATGATGCTTCTCCTTTATCTTTCAGTCTCAGCTGCTGCACATGATCGATGTCTTTGTTGTTTTATATTTATTTTCCCGTCCATCACTCGCTATTCAATATCAATCGGGCCGATAGGAAGATAGTCGAAACAGCGAAAGAAATGGTTTATTAAAAAGACAACAGCCATATGATAGCCTGCCTGTCTTGATTTGATCCGAGACTTCCTGTAAATGTTTAGGTGAAGAAAGACTAGGCCTGATCTGAGCATCCTGACCTCAGATCAAAAACACCATGGCTTTACTGGAGTAAATGTGCAGGATTCATGTTTTTGGCACATTCATTACTGTTTTAACCACAGTTTTACTACAGATACCATGGTTAAACGATGCTTAGTGCAGCGAGGATGCCGTTAATTTGTGTTTTTTACTTGATTTAATTGGTAGTTAAACCTTGGCTAATGTTTGAAAGGGCAATCAGACACCTTTACAAGACATTCTCCTTTAACAAAGTAATACAAGGCAAAGCTATTTCCCTACTAATGTCCATATTAAAGTGGACTAGGCTGTGATGGGTTGGGCCCACTGCTGGGAAATCTGCTGGTTTCTACTGTACCTGGTCCATGCTGCTCATTGGATCTGATAAATCTGATAAGTTAATATCTTAAGATTATGAAATTCCAGTATGGTCTAGACGCGACTACAGGTGCATTATAATGATTAAAATACCGAAACTTTTCCCCTCTTGGCTGCATGCAGGGTAAAATTTATACATCATGAATAACTATTACAAATATAACAAGTAAATATAAGCTTTAGATGAATAAGTTTGCCATTGATATTTGGTGTGTTAGGACAACATCTGGACGAGATGCAACCATTTGAAAATTTGGAAGATTAAATATTGAGAAAATCACCTTTGAAGTTGTCCAGATGTTCTTAATAATACATATTCCTGATAAACAATTAAATTCAATAAATGTATTTACTGTAGAAAATGTACATATTATCTTCGTAGAACATGAAAATTACTCTCATGTCGTATTTTTGTTTGTAACTTTTTGTTGTGCGATTATAATGCTCCATAAATAATTGCAATATTGTTGTCATTTTAAGACCATTTTATTCCACTGAATGTATAATCATCATATAACAGCCTACACACTTTCAACTGACAACAAATTCTTAAAAATAATTAGATCATGGAAGTTACGTATTCAAATATTAGATACCTTAAAAAAACTTGAATAAATAATGGATACACATATGTTTCCATACAAGTAGAGATTTTTTCCTTTTTTTCTCTGAATCGTAAGGGTGCACACTGTTGCTGAAAAACAAGGCCATATCTGCAGATTCAACTTTTTTGTAAAAGGAGTTTTAAAACTAGTTTGGAACTAGTTATGCACGAGTAGCTGCAAAAATATCTTAGTTTGTGTTCCTAAGTCAAGTAAAGGTCTTATGTATTTGGAATGACATGATGCAGAGTAACTAATGGGTGATGTTCAGGGTGAACTATCCCTTTAATAGGCTAATGATTTTTGGCAAAAAGGAAGAATCAATCAATTTGACTTAATGCAATGTATTGTTTGCTATTGCTACAAATATACCGGTGCTTATGACTGCTTTTGTGCTCCAGGGTCACAGATGGATTGCTCGCACAGATGACAGAATGGACTCTGTGGAAAACAGCAGCATGAAGCAGCAGCAGCAGCAGCAGCAGCAGCGGGCGTCCTCGCCAGCCAGATTCAAAGACTCGCCGTCCAAAGCAGCTTCCAAAGGCGCGTCCGGCAAAGCCTCGAAGAGCAGCGGGAAGAGCAGCCGCAGTAATTCTCCGGTCACCAGCAAAGACCGGCATGCGGCCCGAGGCTCGGCAGCCGTCCATGGCAGCGGAGCAGAAAGCCCAACTCTGAGACGCGCGGAGAAGAGCAAGAGCATCGAGGAGCGCAGCAGCTCCTCCGATGAGCCATACGCTGCCGACGAGCTGGGGCCAGGGGCCGACGCCGCTCGGGTGGTGTCCGATCAGCCCAGCTCCAGCAAGTCCTCTCAGGGCAAGAGAGAGACGGCAAAAGCCGAGGGAGGCAAGACGGCCAAAAGCGCTGTAGGCTGCGGCCCGGGCTTCTGGAGGGAGGGATGCTTGCAGTCTGAGCTCATACAGTTTCACATGAACAAGAGCTTGAAGAAAGAAAGCGGCATGCCGGCGAAGACGCCGAGCTCACCGGTAACAGAGCCGCAGCTGCCGCCCGCCGACACTCACCGGCCCTCAGAGGCCTCACCTCCACCCAGCCAGGAGCTG
>JAUYWG010000051.1:3895899-3914012 GCA_034779775.1 Enteromius afrohamiltoni
TTTGTTGAGGGTTTTTTTTTTTGTTGGATTTCCAACTGTTGGTTCAGGCATTCAAATCATAAAATGATATGTATTAAATATCGTTATGCATATTTTTGTAAACAAACCTGACTGACATGGGAAATTGTGATTTATTAGCATGAAATTGAAGAAATGCGAGCAGAGATGGATGAAATGAGGGACACGTTCTATGAGGAAGACGCCTGTCAGCTGCAGGACATGCGGCGTGAACTGGAGAGAGCCCATAAGAACTGCCGAATCCTTCAGTACCGCCTGCGAAAGGCAGAGAGGAAGAGAATGAGATACGCAGAAACCGGAGAATTTGATGGGGAACTGCTGAGGAGCCTGGAGCAAGACCTAAAGGTAACGGCAAAGTATAATGCATGAAAACAAATAATGTACAGGTCACTTAACTGACAGGCTGTAGTGTCAAAAAAGTAAAATAAAACACAATCTCAAAACAACAATAAATGAGACAGTGACAGTAAAAAGACAACACCATCTCTAAAATGTTTGTTCCTTTACCAGGTGGCAAAGGATGTGTCTGTGCGTCTGCACAACGAACTGGAAAATGTGGAGGAGAAACGAACCAGAACGGAAGAAGAGAACGAAAGACTGAGGCAACAGCTGATTGAAGTGGAGGTGACCAAACAGGCTTTACAAAATGAGCTGGACAAGACCAAAGAGGTGAGAGAAGACGAATGTCAAACTAAGTGCACTGTGAGGAAAAATCAACCGTTTTAAACAGTTTTTACTCAGAAATCACTATAACTTATAAAGTTACAAATACTGATTACTAAATTATTTATGGAAATTTTAAGCAGAAAGACGGTATTTCCTTCCATTAAAAAAAATATATATATATATTTACAACTTCAGAAAAGCTTTTTTGTATGGTTGGTCTCTCTCATTTAAAATATGCACATTTTTTTTGAGAATATAAGTAATGAAGATCCATCATTGTTATTGCAAATTATTAAACATTACGCAATTATATCTCTGTTAGCTCTCTCTGAAACGAAGAGGAAAAGATGTACAGAAATCAGAGAAGAGGACTCCACACACCCCATCAGAAGTAAGAGCAATGCTGTTTGCATCCAGAGCCTTTCTGTAGCTCAGACAGTAGAGCACGGTGCTGTAATGGCAGGGCCATGGGTTTGATTCCCAGGGAATGCAAGGACTGAGAACACGTGTACCTTCCACAGTGTTGCCAGAGCAGGTAGATGATTTCCAGACCAGAAACGCTCAAGGCAATTCAAGTGAAGACAGAAAGCTTGGTATAAGTGATCTGAATAAGCAACAGAATTAGTGCAACAAGCTAGCCTAATTTGGGTGGAAATCACCCCAATCTGGCAACCTTGACATTGTATGTGTGAAGGAAGGGTTGCCAGGTTTTCACAACAAAACCCACCCAATTGCTACTCAAAACTAGCCCAATGGCATTTTGAGGAGGGTCCCATTGGTAAAAAGCTTGATATAGCACAGTTTTTAATGGGGTTCCACTTGTAAAGTTCACATTTTATGGCCTAAATATAACATTATTGAGGTCACAAACCCATGGCAACAGTGTCAATAAAGTAGCGTTAGTATAGGTAACTTTGGATAAAAGTGTGTGCCAAATGTGTAAATGTAAATGAGCATAGCTCTCTTTGGTTTGCAACAACACATGGACAAATTGAACACCATCTCCAAACCATGTGTTCCTCCATAGGAGGAAAATGATGATCTGAAATGTCAGTTGGCTTTCATCAAAGAGGAGGCCACCCTAATGCGGAAGAAAATGGCTAAGATAGACAAAGAGAAGGACCGTCTAGAGCAGGAGCTGCAGAAGTACCGCTCTTTTTACGGTGATGTGGACAGTCCACTCCCCAAAGGTGAAGCTGGAGGTCCTCCAACCACCAGAGAGTCTGAGCTGAAGCTGCGTTTGCGGCTGGTGGAAGAAGAAGCCAATATATTAGGCCGCAAAATCGTGGAGCTGGAAGTGGAAAACCGCGGACTGAAGGCAGAGCTGGATGATATGCGCGGGGATGAGCTGTGTGGAGGGACCATGGACCCCTCGTCTAGGGAGCAGAGCGAGGTGCTCTCTGAGCTCCGGCAGCAGCTGCAGTTGGTGGAGGACGAGGCCGAGCTTCTGCGCCGCAATCTGGCTGACGTGGAAGAGCAGAATACGAAGATGACCAGCGAGCTCAACAAGCTCAAATACAAGGCCGGCTCTCACGAAGGGTCGCGTTTCAGCAGCGCAGCCGTCGACGGAGCGAAACTGGAAGCCCTGCAGGAAGAGCTAAAAGCGGCTAGGCTGCAGATCAACGAGCTGAGCGGGAAAGTGATGCAGCTGCAGTACGAAAACCGCGTGCTGCTGTCCAACATGCAGCGCTACGACCTGGCCTCTCACCTGGGCATCCGCGGCAGCCCGAGGGACAGCGACGCAGAGAGCGACTGCGGCCGCCGGGAGAGCGACGAGGACTGCTCCCGCCTCCCGCCGCATCGTAAACGCGAGGGTCCTGTCGGAGGAGAAAGCGACTCGGACGAAGTCCTCAACATCCGCTGCCTGACTCCCACTCGCTCCCTCTACACCCCGGAGGGACGCTTTTTATCCAGAGGCTTCAAAGACCGCCAGCAGATGATTGACATCCGCATGGAGGCGGAAAGGCTGAGCAGGACCATCGACAGACTCATCGCTGATACCAGCACCATCATCGCGGAGGCTCGTGTTTACGCCACCAACGGAGAGCTGTTCGGGAGGATGGATGAGGAGGACGAGGGTGGTCGGATACGAGAGCACGAGCTGCTTCACCGCATCAACGCTCAGATGAAAGCCTTCAGGAAGGAGCTGCAGAACTTCATTGATCGCCTGGAAGTCCCAAAACCAGAAGACCGAGAAACTGAAGAGCCTCTGTCCGTAAGTGCAAGTAAACACAATTATTTGGCTTAGCTGTTAAGTTTAGCTATTGGTAGGAATGTAGAATAAGGCTTTAATACGTGCTTAATTACTACTAATAAATGGATAATATTCTAGTACTAAGCATGCTAATAAGCAACTAACAGATGTAACTGTAAAATAAAAATTTTTGCATTCTGCCATGAAATGAACTATAGCATCAGGCGTGACCTCAGTGATATTATTTGCATGATGTCACTGAATATGGCATTTTAATTTGACAGCTTTGGTGGAGAATAGAGATTTCTATTTTTTTGGTCTGTTTGTCAGACAAGGCAAGTTTGGGAACCAATTCTCACAATTAACTATTATTTTTGCCTCAGTAAGGCCTTCATTTGATATTTATTCATAGTAAGTGCGGTAGCTGTTAAGTTTAGGTTTGGGATTTAAAGATTTAGGGATCTAAAAGGGTCATGCGGGATAAGGCATTAATATTGCTTTACAAGTACTAGTAAACAACCAATATACTAGTAATATGCCTGCTAAGAAGTGACTAGTTTAATGAGAATTGGTCCGTGAATTCAAGTGTTATGGGTGTGGAAGAAGGATGAGTAAATATGGCAAATTGTAATTCTGGATTGGACTTTGGTATGATTTGTTGTTTGGATAAATTTGCTCATTTCTAATACTGAAGATATGTAATGAATGTTTCACTGTTGTGCTTCTCTCTTATATTTCCTCCTCCATTTTGATATCAACTCAGATGTTTCAACCTATTATTTTGCTTATCCTCATCCTTGTCTTATTTTCATCTTTATCATATGCCACTATTTTCAAACTAGTCTTTCTTTTCACTCTTTTCTTTGTTCTGTAAATTTTCATTTTTATTTTATACCACAGTTTCGTTGCTTTCTTCCTTTTCTTTTTTTTCTGCTTTCTTAATTTATCATATTGATTTTGGACATGTCATTAAGGTTACACACGGTACAGGAAGTGATCATCTTTTCAGGCACAGAATACAGTCCCTCAACCGAACACAAGCTTCCATTCAAAAACAGATATGACCGCTGCGCTTCACTGATTTCATATATTTGGTGAGTGTTTTTGTGCATTTCATTAATGTGTTACAATTAATAAAGTTTAAATTATGCTTTTTATTAAGTCCTAATCATCTGAACATTTATACAGAACGTGAAAAAGTGTTTTATTGACTATAGAACATGTTTTACAAACAATAATAATACAATTTGTGCATTTTACATTAGTAAAATAAATCTGCAGCATTTTATCCTATTTATATCCTCCCTGTTCCCTCAAGAACCCACATGACCATATTTGAAGATTTAACGTTCTTAAGTAAAAATATATCAAACATGGAGTGTAATATTGTTATTGTCTCCGTGGCCGTGACTGGGCAGGATGAGAGTTCAAAGGTGGCCTCCGTGGCTGTGACAGGGCTTAGAGGTAGCCTCGTTAGTAGGGTCTGGGATACCCCTGGAGAGTCTGCAGCCACCAGCGGACCCTCCGCAGAGGTGTCGGATGGTGCTGTAACCCCTAAAGGTGGTGCAACACCGGCGGTACCTCCAGAGGATCTACGGTTCGCTGGCGGATGAGGCCTCTGGGGTGCAGTGTGCGGCCCACAGACTTAACATAGCAACCGCCATAACAGGGTGCACAGAGGATACGGGGGCAGTCTCTAAGATGACCATGGCTGAAGTTCTTGGGATACCTGCTGCACGCACTGACAATGGTGGGTTCGCCAGACTGGACACCAGCCTCAGATGACCTTGGAACGCAAATGCATGATGCTTGGGAACACTGGAGTGGCATCCGTGACGACTAAAGACTGTGGCTTCATATCCATGGAGGCTGAAGGCTCTGGTGTGGCAGCCATCTTGGGCAGCGGCTGTGGCTGTGGATTGGTGGCCATCTTGGGCTGTGGCTCTGGGTTTGCGACCAG
This sequence comes from Enteromius afrohamiltoni, assembly GCA_034779775.1. NCBI lineage: Eukaryota > Metazoa > Chordata > Actinopteri > Cypriniformes > Cyprinidae > Enteromius > Enteromius afrohamiltoni. The sequence goes on from JAUYWG010000051.1 coordinate 3,900,738, forward strand.
TTTGTGCATTAGCTTTGGTGTGGCGGCCATCTTGTGCAGTGGCTCTGAACTGGCAAAATCACAGGACCTACTGGCGGCCATGCTGGGTCAAGCTCTGCTGCCATCAGCGCTTGACGATGTGGTGGGAATGAATAACCAGCTCTTTCTCCACCTTCAATACCATGACTGAGGTGAGACCCTTGAGCACTTCTCACTGCTGTGAGTGTGCGCTTGGATGGGTTAAAAATAATTTTTATATATTTTAATAATTTTACTAATATATAGGTAAACATATAGGTGAACATATAGGTAAAGTGGTACTTGGTATGATAACTCACAGAACCGTTGTACATAATCCTCAATCGATTGGCCTCTTTGCCGCAGATGTAGAAGCTGGTCGATGGGGGCCATGGTTGAGCAGGGTGGGTGAATGAATGGTTTTGATGAACTGAAAATTAAAAAAAGTATTTTCTATATATAAACTGTTTATGGAATAAAATATGTTTTCATAGTTTGTGTTGTCTCTTATCAGTGCAAAATTATCACAAATTAAAAAAAGATTCATGTCAGTATTGTCAAACCCCACTTTTCAAGAGCGTTTCCAAACTTTGGAGGGCAGTATATATATTATATTTAACTAAAATATGGATGCATATCAGTTCTCAGTCACATCAAACTGTTTGACAGGAAAGGTTCAAGTGATCACATCCTCTCTGTCTTTAGTTCTTTTTAGTTTCCTTTGTTTCTAATTAGGTTCTCATTTTTAGGTTACACTTTATTTCAACAGTCCACTCACAGTAAAGATCTTTGCAACTACATGTCAACTAATTGTCATTAATTTGCAGCTACATGTCTCAGAGTAGACTGTTTAGGTTTAGGGTTAGTAGAATAAGTTGACGTTTGTTGTGGACTCATCAAAACAAAGTCTTTTCAGCAGACAGTCCGATACAGTTTTTTTCCCCAACTACTTACATAATGTGTATTTGTCACAGTTTCTGAAAGCTGACGTTCAAACAGCAGAACCACACAAAACCATCCATTAATTCTAAGCTTTGGCCTGCGCTTTGTGTGTAAAGTTTTTCAAATAAAGAGCCAAAGTTTTGAAAATGTAAGCAGAAAAAAAAAACTACTCGCCGACATGTTGCAAAGTTACTAATTGTTAGTAGAATATCTAAAGCGGCCTATCAAAATAAAGTGTTTTTTGCTATTGTTTTATTAATATTACCATACATTATAGCAATTTAAAATATTTTAAAGCCTAGTGTAAACCGTAAAATCACCGTAAGGTGTCAATGCACAAGTTCAAGTCGAAGTTTCCTTGTGCATAGTATGCTGAAGACCAACACGATCTCATGATTAAAAAAAACTGGTGTTATTGATATGCAAAAAATGACTGTGGCCTGTATAGACTGCAGTGGGTTGTGTGGTTGATGCGTGAACGCATGCACGCGAGAACTGACGTGAAGTCCGTTTTTAAGTATCAGTACCACGAAGTTTTGATTTTATTTGGCGTACTATTTATACACAGTTTCATGAGACTCGCGTACGACAGACAGGCCTAGTGACAGAGGTAAAAATACACGTGAACTCTTACATCAGTGAGCTCGGAGTATTTTGGGCTCTTGAATCTATCGGTGTCGTTTTCAGTCTGAAGCAGAGTAAGCTAATGGACAACTTCATTCTGCAGTTCACGAGATTATTTCAAGGATGTAACAGACTGAGAATGTATAACCAAAAGGATGTAGTTGAGAGGACGATGCTATTTTCACTGTGAAGTGGGCGCCAGAGCATGACAGGTTGACCTTGTCGTACTTTATTGACATGGAAGCAACAAATGCGCGCGGCGCCGAGAGCGCAGCCTGGGCTCCGGAGGACAGGGCAGAGATGGCTGGTTTCGGATAATAATATAAGTGTGTGTTATAAGGGGACTGCAACCGCAGGTAGTTAAAAAGAGGCTGTGATTAGTTGTGACTGAAAGATGTGGAATGCGTTTGGAAATGGATCGAGCGGGCATGTGAGCAAGGCGCAAGGCTGGGAGTTTGTCCCGTGCTCGCGTCTGGAAAGGCCCGGGAAGAAGCTCCAGAGTCCCGCCAGGGTTCGGTCTTTCCCTGGACCTTCTACTGCTGCTGCATGCGATGCGACTGGAGCACAAACTCCGAATGTGGAGCTCCAGAGTCCGCACACGCGCGCAAAAAAGAAACTCGAGGAATTAAAGAAGCGCTTCGATCAGGAGAAGGAGGAGTGGAGAATGGAGAAGGAAATGCTTTTGAGACAAGTTGCTGACATACAAGTACAAACGGAGGCATGCATGTGACATTACACCAAACAACGGTGTGCGATGAAATGCTTCTCTCTTATTCTGCATTGTGTTTGCAGGGTGGAGAGAACAGGAGGATACTGCTGGATCTGAAGTGTGTTTTAGAGGAGGTGCAGTCGGGGGTGAAGCGCGAGGAGAGTAAACGCGGAGAGCTGGAGCTGCAGTACATGAAGGATCGATGCGCGTGGGACCTGGAGCGATCAGAGCTGAAAAGTCGCATTACTCAGGTCTGAAAATGCACTTCTCTTCATGATATATCGATAGGCCTGCAGTCTTTGATTGCGCTTTTACTCCTGTGAGTGTTTCTCAGGGTGGGTTATTTGTGAAAGCCAGTTTCCGTACACAGTGTAGAATAAAAAGTTATTTCCAGGGTAAAATATATGGTTCGTTAAGACTATAGTGACGCGGGGTAAGTTGTCACAATGCGAATTTGATGTGAATTGATTTGAAGTTAAATACTGTAACTTGTGGCATATGCAGAAGGGCTATTGTTTGAAAGGTAAAAAAAAAAGAAACCACAAAATTCAGGAAAAATATTTTTATTTAGTTTTTTGTTTTGTTTTGTGCGGCAGTAACCCAAATAACATGTGCTTATGGCATATGTAGTAAGGCTACTATAGGAAATTAAAATTAAAGAATATAATACATGTAATTATACAATATTTAAGGTCTTTCAGATAAAACAACCACTATAAGCCACAAAATTCAGGAAAAAAAGGATTTTATATACATAAAATATTTTTGTTGGCAAACTCAAATAACATGTCTTTCAGATAACAGCACATAAAAAAATAGACATTTATAGAAAGGTTTTTGTTTAGAAAATTTAAACGCAAAAAAGAACTACAATCTCGGCTGTCGTAAAGATAATGCACACAGATAATGCATGCTTTAATCATTTTATAATTGTTTGTCAAATGCTTGTCATTGAGCATAACTCAGAGATTGCATAGGCTTTGTGTAACACAAACACTATCAAGTGCAAATAAATCCTGTCAACAACAGCTTTGTGGGAAAGCAGCCACACAAGACCAGCTATTAGATGATATCTACAAAGAATGGAAAAGTAATTTGACATTTCACGGTACGATGTAGGAGTAATATGTGGAAACTATGTTACCAAACTAAGAATAGCACCCACTCCCGATTAGTTTTCACCTTAGTGCATTGTCCCTCTGGAGTGAAATGCTTTCATTGCAGTTTATGACATCCTTATAAAGACACTGCCCAGATCGTCTTGTGTTCTCTATCCACGGTGAGAGAAGATTAGAGTTTTATACATTATTGTGACTCCTAATACAGTAGCACAGCGCTGCACATGAGGTGAAGAGAATGTGACGCCAGATCTTGTGAGGAACTGCACCTCAGGACATATACTAAACACGAGGCGTTAGACGAGACTCCATCACGCTGTGGTCCGTGTTAAACACAAAAGAACAGCCTTATAGTGGTGCGCTGCCGTTTAGTGCCTGCGCGACTGCATTTGCTTGAATTCAGATAACGATTTGGGTTTGGGTTTCAAATCCACCCGAAGTATTAGCTGGTGTGGAAAACAGAATTCAGGGAGGGGTCTGTAAAACTGTAAAAACTTGTTTTCTTTGCCGTCCACATCCTACCACAGCACATACTTTTGTCCCAGTGGATTTCTTAGGTTTACCGCTAGGCATTCACAGCAGGGTATGTGCCAGCATACTTCTGAGCATATTTCTGATCTTTAAAACAGAGATGAGTTCCTCCAGAGGTCCTCCCACCCTTAGGAATTTGAGATGCTGAAGGATTGGTCTTGCTGTCTATTAATAGAGAGCTGCTTTTGTGACATTGTTACCCAGACACAGACACTATTCTAGTCTTAAATCTACAGCAGCACCGACCACCATCAACTCTGGTTACATGGCACATCAGTGTTTCACATGCCCTCTGCTTGTAAACACACGTTGCTAGCACACCCAAGGGGAGAAAGCATAGGTTCGATCGCAGTGTGCCAGCACATTTTAGCGCTATAGGAGTGCACTGTTTATACAAACACTGCTTCAGTCTGGCTCGTTGCTATGAGAAGCATAAATAAGATTCACCTATTTTTGTCTTGGCCGTTGCACAGATAGTGGCTCAAGCGGGTTTAGTCCAAGCAAGACTTTAAAACATATCTGAGTTATCAGCTGTTTTAAGATGTTCGATTTGTTGGTCTTAGCGGAACAGTGGCATATGTTCAGAAGGGACTTTAAATATTTGTTATGCTCATTTTTTTATTAATATTGTGAAATATTATTACAAATTAACTATGTGAAGTTGAATGTGATTACATGTTAAAGTTGAATGTATTTCTGTGATGTTCAGCATCATTACCCCATTCTTCAGTGTCATATGATGCTCAGAAATCATTCTAATATCCTGATTTACTGCTCAGCAAACATTTCTGATTATGAGCACTGTTGGAAACAGTTGTGCACCAAAGTTTTTGCAATACTGTAAATGCCTTTAAATGCTTCCTATCTAAACATATTCTTAAATAAACTTTAATGCATAGCATTAGAAAAATAAATAAAACACAACACGCAAAATTATGCGTAATGATTCATGCAGACTATAGGTCTCAGTGACATCAACACATCTGAGTTCAATCAAGCTCGGTATGGATTAATATGGATTTAGTGTCTGCTGTCTAGTGAGCTCTCAGGACCATCGGGGGGTCAGCATGCGGGCATGGCCTCTCCATTACCCTGTTGGTGATAGGTTTCCCTAAACTCCTCTTTCCTGTTCAAATGCTTGCTTTTCCGTGTGTAACTGTCCTATACCCCTAGTTCCTATTTGGTGGTCAGCAAATCCCTGCCTCTCTTCCCCCACAGTTAGAAGCCCGGAGATGTAGTGTGGAGACTGTGAGGAGTCCAGAACTAGGGGACACTCTGAAACGGGAGAGAGCAGAACAAAAGCAGCTGCTGGCAGACACTCACAGTGCGGCCATGGACCTCCGCTGCAGGCTGGAGAACAGTGAGAAGGGCTGGGTGAAGGAGAAATCTGAGCTGCTGGAACGCTTTGAGGCTGAGAGGAAGGAGTGGGAGAACCAGCTCTTGGATATGCAGCGGAGGATTGAGGAGGTGAGTCTGCGGATGTGCGCCGCTCCCCACAGCTCAGCTCAGAGAGCCGTATCTGGTTTCAGACTGACTCCCTAAGTGCTCCTGTTTACTTCCACGCTACATGAACGCTCTGCAAGTAAGCCTTGATGGATAATGGTAACACCTAAAATTGGAAGGGGTGAAGTCATATTATATAAACCCTGGAATTGCATGTGACTGCCAAAGCAAGTTTAGCTCGGTGGTGACTGGCAATCATCAGACCGAAGCTGAGAGCTATTGGCAGTGAAAGTGCAAACATCTATCCATATGGCAGATGTTTCTTTGAAAGGTATGCATCTTATCAGTATGGGCAATCTTCAAAATCAAACCAAGGTGTTGCTAGTGCTCTATTCTTTACCATTTCAGCTGCGTTTCTTTGGTTTAACTACAAACCTTTCCATAAACTAATGCCGAGTTCACACTGCACGATTTGATCCCGGAAGACAAGTGCCCAAAATCAGAGGCAACTCTGTTCTCGTTCATGTGAATCAATCACGCAGTGTGAATTGTCAAAGACCGGCTGACGCCTGTGAAATATTTGGCACGCTGAATATCTATGCGATTCAAAATCCTTCTGACTGAAGCATACATCAGCGATCATCTAAAGCCAATGGGAGGACCACAGTATCACGATAACCGTTTCCTCCTCCATAATCTTATCTTTCTCTTTCGCAGCACATCAAACAATTTGAATGAAAAACTTCTTGCAGGCTACCATTTTGATAATTTCCAGTCTCGCGCTGGCACAGTGATCTCACGTGTGAGCTTGCGTTAATTCCTTATCACTTCTCATGTGTGTTCGGTTGTGAAACATGCAGTGTGCAACCCCCTGTCACCGATCCATCATTCAGTGTGAACACAGCAGCAACTGAATGCTACCCCAGATGGAGTTGTGCAGTGTGAACTCAGCATAACCTTTTGCATCCATTCCTTTCCATCCAGGTCTATTAAGTGTAATCCCACAGATATTGACTTCCAAATGCTTAGCTCTAGACCAGGGCTCCTCTATGAGTTTAGCTCAAACCTTGATCAAACCTTGAATTTGAGTAACTTCTAACTAGTCTGCTCACGTGTCTTTGATTGTGTCAAGTAATGGCCCTCTAGGACTCCATTGAGGGATTGAACCATGTTCACATGCACATAGTTACATATGCATTTTGGCAGAACAGTGTTTTTAAAGCAACTCATTCAATATTCATAGATACTATCATTACTTGCATTATCTGGAAGTGGAATACACGATATTGGCATTGGGAGGGCTGGAGGGCCACTGTAATGAGTTTTGCTCCAATCTTAATTAAACACACCTGAACCAACTAATCACGGTCTAATTAGAAACATCCAGGCAAGTGTGCTGGAGCTAACTCTGCGGGTCGTTTGGCCCTCCAGGAGTGGGATTAACAACCCTGCTCTTGTTGAGCAATAAGAGTTTTGGAAAATTTACCGAGAATTGTTTTGTCTTTTTCTAGTTGTACAATGAAGTGAGGGCCCACCGTACGGGAAGTTCTCTGAGACCAATTACTGATGGACAAAATGCACTAAGGCTCAGCTCGTGTTCTGCCAGCACTTTATCGAGTGCAGTAACCTATCCCTCAGATGCCCAGAGCAATGAATACTCTGAGGCTCTAACCCAGCAAAGCAATGCCAGCATCGACTCCCAACCGAGTCAACTCAGTCACAACACCAGTGAATCCAGCGACCAATGCAACAGCGATCTAAGCGAACTATTTAATCAGCAAGATTCTGCTGAACAACAGGCCGTAGACACTGCAGAGCTGGAAGAAATCCTGGAAAGCTGTTTGAAAAAGAAAATGGGGAAGAAGTCCTGCTTCACTGGACAAGATGACCTTCTTAACCCTTTCAAACGATTTCAGAGCATGGAAATAAGCTGTGGAAGTGACAAAAAGAAGAACAATACTGCCCTTAATGCGGTGAGACTTTGTTGATCATAACACTCTTTGTTGGTCATCTCTCAGGATTTACTATTACACACGTGCTATACATTTTTGCCAAACCTACTGAAATATTCCTTAATAGATACACAAAACCTGTGAAAGGGCTGTGACGGTGGCCATGGCAACCGCATCATTGGACCACCCAGTGTTTGTTTGCCACGGCGGTAAGAATAAAATGCAAAGCTTTGTATACAAGTGCAACAATAGTAACTGTAGCTGTAAATTGCTTTATTTAGACCATTAATTCACACCGTTTCTACACTGGATGACAAAATACAATAGAACACTATTGTAATCAGTTAGGGTGCATGTTGTTTTGTTCACTGACAGAAGAAAAATACACATATGTTAAAAGATGTTTGAGCCATGTCCACATTTATTTTATTTTATTTTTTCAAAATGTTGGTTCATCCAGCTGGTGGTAAAAATCCGCCACTGTCACAGCCCTATCTACTCTACATTTACTTATCCTCCATTATGTTCCATGTTAGGATGCTGCTATGTGGGGCTAAAGATGGGCTGTATTGTGTGGTTTGAGGTCTAAGGTTTGCATCTAAGTCCTCTTATTCATCAACATCTTGCAGGCACTTAAGGAAATTGCTTGTGTGAGTGAAGAACTCTGTAGCTACCAGGATGAAACCAGGAAGTGGCCTGATATTAAGAGGTAAACCTGGCTGCAAACAGGTGCTGCATGCATGACACATAAATCGGATCAGTGCTTCATAACAACCTCACTTTGTTTGGCTTTCCTTCTTAGAAGTCGCAGTGAGTCAACATTTTTCCCAAAAGAGGTGGAGTTGGTGGAGAGGGTAAAAAACAGTTTGGAAATGGAGGACACGGTTTTGTACCTGAAAAACATGAGTGAAGACCTTAAATCCCTCGATGAGCAATACTGGACGAATTGGGAAGGTTGTAACATGGTATCACAGCAAAGTGAGGCTAAGCCACAATGCAATGTAAGACAGCAAGCCCCACCCATACCAGCCCGTAGTACATCTTGGTACCTAAGCAGTTCTTCCGTTTCAGAAATAGAGCCCACTGGTACAGAGCAAGGGTGTCAGTGGCCAGGAACCCAACCAGATAGAAAGTACAGCAGCCCCGCTATTGTACGAAAATTTGAAGCGATGCTTCAAGAAAATGAGGGGAAAATTCTGACAGACTCTGGGAATGTAGCCTGCTCTGGGCCTGTTGATCCCAAGTGCAATATCAGCTGCTGCCAGAGCCGCTGGTCCTGCGATGGAAGTCGATTAGGTGGCAACAAGTTATCCAGACATGTATCTGTTAAGAGATGTCTCTCAAACCTGGACATTGCAGCTGCTGCCTCAAATCGCAGTCTAAACCAAATAGATGAACAAAACAAGGGTGCATATCCTCCCATGAACATGCCTACAGATTCTGCTGCATCACTAGACTTTATTTCGCCATATCAAAGTGCTACAGCTAATTCCAGGAATGAGAGACTCGAGGAGAAAACTGCAGAGTTCAACCGTACGCTCTTCCAGGCAGGGATGGGTGTTCGGTGTGATGAGGACATTTCTATGAATGTCTCCACTGATTCTTCTCACAGTCTGCCAGAGGTTATATTAAAGGACACGTTTATAGACAGTCCTTCGAGGCACATTGAAGACAATCCCAAGGATTTGCACTCAGATCTTGTGGCACAATGCCCAAAAGAGGAGGGAAGAAAGAAGAAAACAAAGGACCTTGTCACTAATTCTTCATCTCTGCAGCAGGAACTTAGTCTGAAGCAAGACAGTGAAGTTAAGCCTTCACAGACTTCACCGATTTCAGTTGACCAGCTTGTCCCAAGTGTTGGAGAAAAACGCTTTGAACTGAATGCAAGTGCACCAGAATTGCAAACCCAGTGGGAAAAGTCCAGCAAAGTTCTGGACATAGGTGCAGACAAAAAACCCAAACAGGCGAAAAAGGAAACATGTTGCACCAGGTCTCGGATTCTAGATGAAAATCCATGGAAGCCCTCTACGCTAGCGGCCTATCCTCGTCCCATGGAGTCTAGGTCCAACTATGGAGCTGTTGAGAGGATTCTCAAAAACTATGAGGACTTGGAGAGATCTCAGGAGCAGCGTCAGCGGTCACAGGCCAGTCCAGGGAAGAAGGAAGACCTTGAGGACCTCTTGGAAATGTTGGATATGCAGCATGAGCCTAGCATGAGACTAACACACACACCGCACCACCAGGTCATAGCCCACAAAGAGACACATGTAACAGTGCAGGTCAGTACTGCACACACTCCCGAACACAGACCCACACCATTCAAGCCACAAAAGCACACACTTTCACCCGAACTGCAAACATTCAAGTACATGCTAAATGACTCAGCCGGAGAAGTGTATGAGGTGCAAGTGTAGATGACCGCCGTGTTTTAAAGGGACAGTTCACCCAAACATGAAAACTCATCCTATAAACATTCTCAAACCTGTCTGAATATCTTTCTTTCTGTTGTTGAACACAAAAGAATATATTTTGAAGAATGCCGGCAAACATTTGAGGGTAGTCATTGACTTCTGTAGTATTTTCTTCCATACTATGGAAGCCAGTGGCTGGTGAGTAAATGATGACAGATTTCATTTTTTGGGTCAACTATCACTTTAAGTCCCAAAGTAGCTTTACTTCATTTTTGTACGTTTATAAATCTCCATCTGATGTTGTGCACTGTATACTTTACCTCACATACACGTAAAAAGTGGTCTTAAGTAGAATTTTGTTTCAGATGCATTTGCTAAAATGAGTGCCTGTGTTGTATTGTGAGTACACACAGGGTTAAAGAGTGCTGGAGCAGCTGCTGTGGCATACAGGTAAATTGTTGCTGTATAATAAAAATTCTAGGACCTCTGTCTGCACAGTAACTGATGAATGTGTGAGATAAGACATTGCTTAGAAAGATTATAACAATGTCTTTTTAATCTACGACTGAAAGTCTTTTCTCAAGTCTGGAAATATTTAGAATTTATTGTTAAAATACTGTGTTGCCACAAAGCCATCTGAGCAACACAATTAAAATTCCTTAAGTTGAGTTTCAGTAAGAAAATATTGGCAGATTGCTTTAAGCGAGGAGCCCAGAATCTTCTTATTGTTGGATTAAGGCTTGAAGTGAAAATAACAAGTGGCACCAAAGTTTAATTTTCGTCTTTCATGTCTAGCTCTTTGGAAAACCTCAATTAACTGTTTTTATAGGAGGCCAAGGTATGTGGTGTAATTACAGAAACATGTAGCGTGGAAACGAGTCCTCTGCACGGAAATTACACAACAAAAGGACTGAAATGATTGTCAGATGAGTCAGAAAAGTCAGTCCTTTTATTTTCACTTGGTTCTAAAATGGAGAACATATGCAGGAGACAAAGGGTCATCCATTGCCTTTAAATGCAATGGCATTGAAAGAAAAATGCATAAATATATTTTGGATTGTTATGATTTTCTTCATTAGGCACCCCTCCTCCAAGTTCTGTCAGCTGTCAAAAAAGTTTTGTCAGCTTATGTTGCAATTTAAACAATATATCCTTTTTTTTGTATTATACTTGCATCATAGATTGAATTTCATAAACGGGAATAATTCAAAATAGGCTGCTCTTTTAATAATGCTATTTGAGTTTGGATGTAAACGTTGTGACAATTCTTGTGGATTCCATTCACACTCTGCGATAGACCTTTACACCGAGCTAATGTACGTTATTGTGCTGTTGACAGAAATATATTGAAATCCAGTGAGGCTTCATAAAAATATTTGTCTCAACAGCAATGCAAAGAGTCCTTGGTAGCTATCAAGAAGAGCTTTTCACGACCTGCGTGTCCGGCAAAGAGACGTTTGCCCTCTCGCTGGGCTAGCCGCTCGTCTGTCTCGCCTGCATCAACTCCCTCACCTCCACCCACAATCTTCACCCAGAGACAAACACTCACCTACTCCACCTTTCACACAGAGACCGTCATCTAAAGGGCCGTTAGATTACGTCCAATGCCTTTAAAGCTGTACGTGTTGCCTGATGACCTGTGTAAATACCAACAATGACTGTCCAGTTTAGTTGTTAACATTTCTATAACCATGAACTCAAACTGCCTTGCCATTCTTTTTTCTCAAAGACTGGTTTACATGTACATTTCATTTCCACCAGTATGACTTACAACGTGACTTCTTGTTTTCTGTTTTCATAAACCAGTATTAATCTGCCGTCATATTTTATAGCTGCAAATGTAAACCTGTTTTCTGTCTGTGCTTCAGATCTGTGTGAATTGTCTGATTGAGAATATATTTTACTTTGCCAACTTCACCAACACCATTGACAGAAACTAATGGATAATACGCTCGGTTTACGTGCTTATCTGATCTGAGACATATCACTTAGACAATGCCTTCGCAGTCCTTTTTCTTGATAATATCACAAATGAAGCCGTATTCAGCATTTATACAATAAAATATTGACACTCATGTCTGGATGTGTTTTATTCATAGTCTTTTAAAACTGGTATTTTGTATGTGGGGTTTGTTTTTGGTGTGTGTGTGTGTGTGTTCTGCATTTAATTAAACTGCTTCATTATTCTAAGCCAATTCCTTGCTTTGAAGGACATATTTATGATCTTAAGAATTAATTAAGAAACTATGGAAAAAGACAGCAGTAACCTCTGGCTGTAAAATGGTAAAGGTTTATTTTTATTTCTATGCGATACCATAAAATACACGGCAAGACAAAACTCTACAACATCTACAGTTTTTGAAAATAAAGGATTAACGTCACATGCAGTGCACAGAGGACAAAACCTGCTTTTCTAAACATGGGCTCAATGTGCCCCTAAACTGCACTATGAATACAATGTCCAAAGTAGAGTTCATTTTACATGCTGAACTTGCTAAGTACCTCACATTCCTTGATCTGAAACTCTATTTCGGTCAGCTAGACATTTTGACTCCAACCTTGCTTCAGCTGCATACAGAATTAAGTCAGAAAATGTTTTCGCAGCTGCAGCATCCTGTCAGAAAACCTTAGCCAACATGCCAGGACAAAGATCACCTTCCCCAGGCTCAAATCAGCTCATCCTTGTCCACACATATTCTGCTTCATCTTTCCCAACAGGAAGCCAGGGGCCCAACATAGGCGTCTGCGACAGAAAGATGGAGCATCTGTCGACCTGTCACCGAGCAATCTGACATCTGACAGCACTTGACTGTCATCGAAAGGCTCAACGTGTTTGTTCCTGCACTCTTTTGGATTTGCTCTGACTAGACATTATTTTATTGCACCATTGTTTCTGGTTACATAACATGATACCCTGGCAGTATATATAGCGTTTATGTGAGAGAGGGTCCACCCGTTTTCAAGTAAATAGGTATAAATAAAGTCAATGTCAATATCAATATAATTTTTTAAGGAAATGCCAGCTTTTTAAAAAAGTCTGTATGGATACAAATGGACTGATTAATAATGCCATTTTATTTTTGCTAAGTTTGCGTCCTCAGACGAAGAACTATTCGCGCGCATCTGTTTGGCGCCAGATAAAAATACCCGCGCAGACGATGTAAACACCTTACAGGTCTATAACCTATAAATATTATCTAATAAATAATTAAATCTGTCATTTCCGTAATGTCAACCAGGCTGTGATGCACAGCTGTGTGCAGACTGAGAGAAAACTGTAATCATAGGCGATGTTGTGGATGCATTTGTAGGATGTTAATTCGGCTGATCAGGTAGCAGGTTAGATATGAGGTTATGTCTCAGACCTTTACAGGGTCACTATCCAATCACAGCAGCGTAAGTCTGATTGGTCCGATGTGAGGAAGCTATGAGGAGAAAACAAACATTAAGGTAGCATGGTGCATTGTTGATATTTTCATCTAGAACATTAAAAAAATTATATAAAAATATATCTAAAAGTCAAAGTTATGATCTTTTCAGTTTAAAAA